>CAUYSK010096179.1:0-12146 GCA_963575035.1 Avahi laniger | reverse complement strand
ATTACAGGCATGAGCCACCACGTCCGGCTGAAGAAGACATCTTGAAAATGGACCCCTACCCCCAGATGTCCCAGCTGATGCCACACAGATCAGAGATAAACTGCATAGCAAAACTCTTCATGAGTTCATGACCCACAAAATCATGAGCAAAATAAATAATTGTTTTAAGCCACTATATTTGGGGGATAATTTGTTTGGCAAATAGATAACCAGAACAGTGAGGGAGAGAGAGAGGGAAGTGTAGAAGCAGTGCCAGTTTTATGGTTTTGGTGGTGGAGCCTTTCTCAGAGACAGAAGATGGTTGAGAAGATGGCAGATACAGCTGAGTTTAATTCGTGTGTGAGAAACCCTTGTGGAGTTTCCAGTGGGTACATAAAGAATTGGCATAGTAGGCAGAGTGAGATAAAGAACCAGACAGAATCCCAGGAACAACAGCATTTAAGGGAGAAGGAAAGGGAACTTGTTAAGAAGGTCACAAAGGAGAAGCCAGATGCCAGAAGACTGTGGAGACTCAGAACCAAGGGCAGAAAAGGGTCTCGAGAAAGAGAGAAAGGTGAACAATGTCACAGGCTAAAGGAAGTTCAAGTGTCCATTGGATTAGCAACTGCAAGAGCAGCTTTAGGCAAACGAGGGAGAAGCCAGACCAGCCCATCCCACAGTGGGAGGGAGTGCAGGATGTGAAGGCCGGGGATGCAGACCAGATGTAAGATCAGTCTGACTGCAGGAGAGACGGGAAAATAGGAATACGGTATATCTTTTTTTGCTTTTATTATTATTTGTACACAGTTATATTTATGGGCTACGGTGTGATATTTTGATATATGTATACAGTGTGTAACAATCATATCAGGATAATTAGCATATCCATCACCGCAAACCTTTATCATTTCTTTGTGTTGGGAACATTCAAAATCCAGTCTTCTAGCTATTTGAAGATTTACAGTATGGCCGGGCATGGCAGCTCACATCTGTAATCCTAGCACTCTAGGAGGCCGAGGTGGGAGGATCACTTGAGGCCAGGAGTTTGAGACCAGCCTGAGCAAGAGTAAGACCCTTTCTCTAGAAAAATATAGAAAAATTAGCTGGGCATGGTGGTGCGTACCTGTAGTCCCAGCTACTCAGGAGGCTGAGGCAGGAGAATCGCTTAAGCCCAGGAATTGGAGGTTGCAGTGAGCTATGATGACACCATTGCACTCTTGCCAGAATGACAGAGTGATACCATGTCTCAAAAAAAAAAAAAAAGAAAGAAAGAAAGAGAAAGAAAATTTACAATAATAGTCACCCTGCAGTGCAATAGAACACTAGAACTTATTCCTATCCTCCTATGGGATACAGTGTATCTCAAAGAGGACAGAGGTTGATTGAATGATGCATTTTTTTCTTAAGACGAGGGGGACACACTTTTTTTTTTCTTTTAAAAAATGATTACTTGTGGCAGTTTCTTCTGCTGATGTTCGATTGTCTTCTGGCTTCTTGCATTGCTGTAAGAGGCACTGGCATCTCCAAGTCCTACGCCTTTCTCGGGTGGGAATCATTTTGCCTCTTCTTGGCTTCCTCCTACAGGATTCCCACCTTTCTCCTGCCTTGCAGGTCGGTCACCCCTCTTCTGAATCTACATTTCCGTTTTTAAAAAGTTACTCATATCTGAACCTACTATAATTTCTTTTACAATTTTCTTTGACTTTGTTGGTTTATGCCTTTTGAAAAACATTCCTTTTACTGTCGTTTTAGTGAGTTTTAAAAATGAAGACAGATACGTATATGTGTTCAATCTGCTTTGTTTAACTGGAATCCCTTACCCATGGGATATTAATGACACCAATTATTTGCCCAGGAAAAAAAAAATGGTCATACATTCCCTAGGGCAAAAATCTCCCAGGCCGTCTTGTCTGACAGCAGAGGAAAAGGAGAAACGAAAATGGGGACATGAGACATGGTGGGGTTTGCCACGTAGGCTTAACAGGTCTCAGCTGTGGCCTGAAAATAAGGCCCAGTGGTTTGTGTGTGAACCAGGGGCTTCTTTTTCTCACAGTCATTTGGCACTGGCAGCTGCCAAAGGGGAACTGTCAAATGCGGCGGACAGTCGGTGACAATGAGAAAGCAGGCCTGAGCCAGGTGTCATTTCCTTCACGGTCTTGTGTCAATCAGCTGCCTGAGCCAGGGACCTAGTCAACCTAAGGCTGGGACCACTCTGGCTGGACATGAGATCTCCAGGGCTTGCTAAAACGCCTAAGGGAGTTTGAGGTCCAGAGCGAGGGGAGACAGGGAAGAGGCCGGTGGTAAGGAGGGGAGCAGATGGGTGATGGCGTGCAGAGTGTGCCTCTCTCGAGGCTGAGGGATGAGAGGCCTGGTTAGAAACACCGTCTCTCCAGCAACCTGAAGGTTAGCACAGGCCATTCTGGGGCCAGAACTGCTTGAAAGATCCAGAGGGTTTCCGACCTTCTCTCCAGAAGGAAGAAGGGCTGACCCTAGGTTCGTGGGGGGGCAGGGAGAGACCATTCTGAGCAGGGCCTCTTTCATGTGCTCTGTGAGAGCTTCTGCCGTGCCCTCAGTCAGAAAGGGATTTGAGATTCTGTAGCTAAGAGATTCATCACTGTGGGGTACAGCACTTCCCCTATCCCACCCAGCTTTGCATAATTCCGTCTGCAAAACTAAAATGACAACAGAATGCTCACAGATGTAGAGGTTCTGAGAGGTAATGATAGCTATTAAGCTGTGTCATCATTTCACCCTAAGAGATGACTTATAGAGAAACAACACCAAATTGTAATCAAGTTCTCAACTTTTCCACCTGGCAAAGGGCTTGGCCCAATTATGGGATGTCAGGCATGGTACTGAGGGTGGCAGCCTAGCACCTCTGTACTCCAGCATTCCATATGTCCTCCCGTGTAGCTGGCTTACTGAAAGGATGGCATCGTTAATAAGCCAACTATCATTTAAAAAAAGGGAAAAATCACGTGTACAATGCCCCTTTGATTGTTTAACCACCTGTGGCTTAACTTGTTATCTTTAAGTTTGTTTTATCGCACTTGAAAAGTACTGAGCAGACAGATCTACTGATCATGCAACAGAAAAAAAAGACAGGATCTTCCAGAAGCGTTTGTTTACTAATGTCATGAATGCCTTTTCTCACAATCTTACTTTTAAAAAGGATTTCTGCCATAAAATCTAATTGGTAATTATAAATTAAATCCCTCCTAATGCAATTGAGATGCAAATTAAAATTGGGCTTCCTTTTAAAAATTCTTTTTAGGCTGGACGCGGTGGCTCACGCCTGTAATCATAGCTCTCTGGGAGGCCGAGGAGGGCGGATTGTTTGAGCTCAGGAGTTCAAAACCAGCCTGAGCAAGAGTGAGACCCCGTCTCTACTAAAATTAGAAAGAAATTAATTGGACAACTAAAAATATATAGAAAAATTTAGCTGGATATGGTGGCGCATGCCTGTAGTCCCAGCTACTCGGGAGGCTGAGGCAGAAGGATTGCTTGAACCCAGGAGTTTGAGGTTGCTGTGAGCTAGGCTGACACCACGGCACTCTAGCCCAGGCAACATAGTGAGACTCTGTCTCAAAAAAAAAAAAAGAAAAAAAAAAATTCTTTTTAGCTTGTGGACTGTGCTTGGTTGAGTATGACTTTGTACATACTTGAGTTTGGGATTTATAGATGTTGGCTGTGTTTTCCCATTACTCTTGCCGTGGGGATAGTAGGGAGAGAGAGACTTGCGGGGCTCCAGGTCATGTAGGCAGCAGCAGTCGAAAGGAAAGCGTGAGTGCAGAGCAACACCCATGAGACTGTCACGGCCCCAGCCTCAGTCAACAAGGACCACACACAGGTCAAATTGGAGCTGAGCCCGTGGGACCAAGTCTTTGTAGAGAAAGAAGCTGAATCTAAAGTTGCCCCCCACGTGAATATGAGGATTCTTAACTGGAAGTTAGCTAGTTTATATTAATAGTACAAGGTCATTACCTTCCTGCTTCTGGCTGAAGAGCCTTGACCTCATAGCAAGGAGAGAACCAGTGCTATCCCCAGCCTGAACCTGCAGCTTAAGATGGTGACTATCTCATGCGAGTCAAGGCCACAGAACATGCAGCTTGCTGCTCTGGAAGCAAAGGGACCTTGGAACGGTGGCCTGCCCAGTCAGGGAAGAAGTACTCTTCTCTTCTCATCTTAACTGCTAAGTGTGAAGTGAGGAAGGGAGTGCATACTACCCATCTGTAGGCTTGTAGCATCTCTTCCCTGGAAAGAATTTCTCTGGAAGGAGTAGAGCTGTGTCTGAGGGTTTTGGTGGGGTGCGTGGGTGCTTCTTTTTGTTTTGAGAGGCAGTGTGGCAAAGAGGTTAAATCACTGATTCTGGGATCAGACTTCCTGGGCTCAGAGCCTGGCTCTGCTCCTAGCTAGCTGTGTGAACTTGGGTAACTTACTTAGTCTCTCTGTGCATGTTTTCTTATCCATAAAATGTTGATGATAATAATGTGTACCTCAGTGGATTTATGGAAAATTAAATTACTAATATAAGTAGATTAAACTATTCATGTAAATAAAATAAAACCACCTACAAAAAAATAAACACAAAAAATAAGTTTGTATCAGGGGAGGAAGGGATAAAGAGAGGTTGATTACCAAGTACAAATATACAGTTAGATAAAAGACATAAGACATGGTGTTTGATAGATCATTAGGGTGACTATGTTAACATAGAGGGTGCTATTAGATTTAGGGGCATCTGGTACCATTAATGGTGGGCATAGCACCATGGCATTGAGGAGCACCGCACTGAAATGGCCCTGGCTTTCTCCCTCATTTGAGCAAGAAGAATTTGTAATTGATGAAGAATCAGTCACCCACATCCCAGGAAAAGTGAGGCCAGACCACAGAAAAACTCAGCAAGCCTGAGCTGTCATGTCAAACACAAGTGGGAGCTTGTTATAAATGGAGACTCCAGGGCTTCCTGGAATAACTGTCTAACCTTGGCTTTTGAGACAGTATGTGTTTATCCCAGCCTATGTCCTCTGGAGCCAGCCAGAGAAAGGGAGTTGGCAGAAAGGACCTTTGGCTTCAGTGTGCAGACAGAGAGAACCAATACTTGAATCCTTCATGGGGGAGCTTGGAAAGCTAAGAGAGCCTAAATATCAAGTGTATGGAGTCAAGTGGAGAATTGGAACTAGATATAAGGCCAAGTGTCTGAAGGTGACATTAGAAGCAAAATAGGAAGAATCAGGTTTAGGAGGAATGTCTGAAGGTAATACAGCAGGAAGGAGCATTTTATAAGAGGACTGTACCAGGGCCCTGGGTAGGAAGAGAACTTTGAGCCTTTTTTTTTTTTTTTTGAGACAGGGTCTCACCCTGACCCCCAGCTAGAGTACAGTGACATCATCACAGCTCACTGCAACCTCAAACTCCTGGGCTCAAGCAATCCTCCTGCCTCAGCCTCCTGAGTAGCTGGAACTACAGGCATGTGCCATTATGCCCAGGTAATTGTTTTATATTTTTGGTGGATACAGGGTTTCATTCTTGCTCATGCTGGTCTTGAACTCCTGACCTCAAGGGATCCTCCTGCCTTGGCCTCCCGGAGTGCTAGGTTTACAGGCGTGCCCAAAGGATTAGTCATCATGCCTGGCTGAAAGAGAGCTTTTAAGGTCACCAAACTGTCTCCTCTGCCATCCTTCCTCCCTATGTGTGACCATGGTGACTGCCCACAGCTTAGTGGGCCCACATCAATTGTTTCTCTCTGGGAGAAGCTATTCTACAACTTAAGGAGGACTGGGTAAGTGCTGCCTCTCCTCTTACCTCTTCATTCATTGCACCCTTTGTGGAAAGCTGTCTAGTTGCTCTGAGATGTTTCAGTGGCTTCAACAGCCAGTGGCTCCCATCTCAATGGATTCCATTAATGTATATTTCCTCTTACTGCAGTATAATCCCTCCTCCTGGCATTCTCATGCTTTTACCTACAAAAAGAGGGAAAGCAACACTCTTTTCAAAGCTTTAGCATCCCCTCCAAACACTGAATGCTTTGGAGTCAGTGTGGCAGAGTAATCTATTAAGAAATTAATAGAAGTTTTGCTCTTTCTGCCACATGTATTTATTTTCCTCTCCCATCCTCCTCCTAAGAAAGCAATCAAGCCTTTGGGTTTCCTTAACTTAAGCCTGGGTTTCTTTTGGTGTTGCAAGGCCAAAGATGGAGGCTATAGCAGAAATTCTTCCCCAGAACTTTTGAAGTCTAAGCACACAGGACAGCAGAGTTAAATTGCAAGAGGTGAGAGATTTTTGAGCATGTCTGGGGAGTATTTTCAGCTTTCTGGGTGGAGGAAATGGCCTCAGGGTGCTGCTCTGTGGCCCATGTTGCTGTCAGAGGCATCCACGAGCCGCCTTTGGGCAGCAATACCCAAGAGACAAACAGTGCGGACCAGCATTCGACATTGTGAAGTCAAAAGATTAAGCTCCTGAATTGATTTGCCTCTTCCTTGGCATTCTTGCATCCTGCAGTCTCAGGATTTGTGCAAGATCCTCCGTGTATGTGTGTTTGTGTGCTAGGGAGATGTTAAGAACATCTGAATTATAGACTCACTAACCAAGCGAGTGTGGCCCCTGTGCAAATTGCTCTTATTTTTAGAAATAAACAAATGTGACATTTCTTACATCTCAGTATGGAGCAGTAAAACTCACATCGGTCATGCTGGTTACCAAAAACTGTGTAAGTTCAGATGCTCAGAAGGGAGAACTTTGTGGTCTAATCTGCAAAGGCCTAGTAGAAGTTTCCCGCCAACCACCGCATCTGGCATTTTTGTCACTAGCATTGTTCCTGTACTTGAGGTGTTTCCCTAGTAAGAGGAAACCTGTAACACTCATTACGTGACTGGCAAAGGAGCCCGCGAGGCGCGGGGCCAAGAGCAGTCCTAACTGGGGAATTTTGCTCTTTGCGGTTTCTTCTTTGTGTTTGTTAAAACAGCTACACCAGCGGCCGGTTTTCCCATATATTATTTTCTCTTTGGCTTAACTGCCATTCAAAAGGCACACAGTGTAGTGGTTTATAGCCTCCTTCCTGGGCCCCTGCCTCCCCTTCTGCCCCAGAATCTTCTGCCATCACGGGATCACGAAAGGTGGTCCTGAGCGCTGCTGATGCGCAAGTAGCAAAAGGTGACACAAGCACAGCGGGTCCCAGGAGTCGCACAGTCCGCACTTGCCTCCTGGCCTCTCTCCTCCACGTTAGGGGGACGGGGACAGTTCTTTCCAAGTGTCTTCCTTATAATTCCTTGGATGGAATACTCCTTTTTCAGGAAGTGGAATTGTGAGTTGCCTCCTGGAAACTTCCTTCCATTAGTCTTCTCTGTATCCAGAAACTCGGGCCAAAAACCTCAGCGGCATTACTGAGTCCTCCCTCTCTCTCCCCCTGCACATTCAGTCCCTGGGCGAGGCCTGCCAGGTCTATCTGCACGAGGCATCTCAAACCGCAGTGGACGTATTCTACTTCTGTAAACAGAAAAAATAAACCTGTGTGTACACGCCCGGGGGCAGCTTGCTGGCAGTCTCTCTGCTAAGAAGCCTAAAGCACACAGGAAGTGGAGGTTGAAGGTTTGACTGTGGGAACAAGGGTCTAGGTCTCAGGATCTGAAAAGAGGGTGAAAAAAGCGGAATTTTCATATGTGCTGTATTTTCCACTCTCGCTCTGCCACAAGAAAAAGGCTTCTGAGAATTGGTGTGTACGGTCTGGGCACGTCTATGCATCCCGGTTTTCGATCAAAAGGTTTGGCACTGTTAAATCAGACTTCACACAGGCCCATAAACTGGAGGGCAGAGTTCAGCCAGGTGGTATCGGTCTCGGGCAACCTGCGGTTTCCCTGGAGGCTGAGTGGTTTCGGTCGGTGCCAGGGGACAGGAGACTGATGGGTGGCGGCTTGTTCCTTGAGTCTCTGTAGCTCAGTGGCTGGTCTTCTTCAGGGCAAGGACCCTTTTAGTCAAAGCCCCTGATGGGGTCTTTCCAGAGGATGAAGGTGTGAGCAGGGGAGACACACAGCGACGACAGGAGAGTTCATTACCTCTACCAGACCAGGAGCCTCCTGGGAGCTGGGTCAGAGGAGGGTCTCCTTTGAGCATCTAGTGCATGGAGTTCTGTTTTTTTTTTTTTTTCTCACTCAAAGGCTGCGGTAATTGTAGGGCATGAGCAGGTGCCCTGATATGGTCAGTGCCAGATGCCAAATTCTAATTGGGAACAACATATTCCCCACCAGCTGGGAGTTAGGAGGAGCAGACAGCTGGCTCAAGTTCTACCCAGATGTAGGTTTCCCTTCCCTAGAGAAGGCTAATGGTTAGGCCCAAAGGCCCAAAGGAAACCCTTGTAGAGAACCCCCCCCTTCCTTCACCCTCAGCTTTATGAGAGGATGTGCTGATGGCGGTAAGGGTATGGGGCATTGGAGTCTCATGTCCTGGGTTCGAATTCCAGCTCTGCTACTCAGTGGCTGGGTAACCTGGGGCAAATTATCTAACATTTCTGAGCCTGTGTTTTCATCTGACAGATGGAGGAAGTAATATTACATGGCTTGTTGGATTGCTATGAGCATTGAATGAGTTAATGGAGACAAACTGTTTGGTATGATGCCTGGTTAAACAAAGGAGGCCGGGCACAGTGGCGCACACCTATAGTCCCATGTACTCAGGAGGCTGAGGTGGGAGGATCTGTGAGCCCAGGAGTTGGAATGAGCTATGATTGTGCCACTGTGCTTCAGCCATCGGGGCATGACAGCACATCCACTGTGTCGTGTCTGGGACAACCCTGGACCCTGAGTAGCAAATGAGAAGGAGGAGTCCCAACATGGTGTAATGGTGCATGTGACAGGAAATGGCTTTCTCTGACCTTCCCCTGAAATTGACTCACATCAATGATGGCATCATCACGGTGGTGGGGACTGTGTCCCCAGGATGCGGCAGGGAGGCAGGAGCAGCATCCTTGAAACCCAAAGCTGCTCAGACTCTGCCCCATCTCAGCAGTCAGGGCACCCCAGGTTTGCTGTGCACCAGAAAAGAGGAAGCACAAATTTACAGAAAAATCATAGTGAACATCAACTTCTGGAAGTTGATAGAGGTTAGCTAGAATTAACTTTTGCCCAAAGAGAGACATGTGGCCAGAAGAAAGAGAAGTAGCAATTTGCTTTCCAGCACGTGGGGCCTCGATCTCTCATCTGGGTTGTGATGGAGCCCAAAAGGGGGTCATGGCTCATTTTCGAGGGACAAATGGGCTGGGGGTGGGGGCAAGGCAAAGGTGACGGACACACATCTGGGCTCACACTGCTGCGACTTTTCTGAAGGGAAGGAAAGCAGCTTTGTCTGTTTGGGGCTTGGGAGACTGGGGCCTCCTGAACTGCACAGCTCACAGAGAAAACAGGCAGGAAGAAAACTTGAACTGAGAAGTGGAAGAGGAAGGCTACAGTGTGGTTGGTGATGCTGTTGGCTTTCTACCACCAGAGCTAATAGCCAGCTGCATTTAGGAGGCGTCTGCATTTTGATAACCTCGGAGCGGCCACATCTCCCAACTTGCCCATGAATGTGCTAAGGGCCTTGCCTAAGGTCAATACCAATTCTGCAGGGCAGGCCTGTCACCAGTGGTATCTCCAGGTGGAAAACTCTAGCAGGTCTTTCTCCTGCTCAGACCCCTCTGTGTCTCAGGATATAGAGCAAGTGGTGCTTGCACAGTGGCTGGTCTTCTTCAGGGCAGGGACTCTTTTAGTCAAGGCCTGGAGGGGTCTTCCCAGAGGAAAGCCTCCAGCTGGCCCCGTTCTTCCTATGTTGCGGGCATCCCTGTTCCCACCACTCAGCCTCCATTGCAAGCTGCCGCTGCTTGCTCTACATCCTGGGGCCTGACTGTGGGGCAGAGGGGAATCTCCCCAGCCCCTTCCTCCATGAGGCTGGCATGGACTCTCTTGCCTTTAATGACTTTGGTGCTAGTTACTAAAGAGAAGTAGGTAGGATCACAAAACCAATACATCCAGGAGAGTTACAAAACTGAGGCAGTTTTTACCACTGTGGTTCCTGATCCATTTTCATTCATTCCTACATTTATCTGTCCAGTCATTCATTTATCTCTCCAATGAGTATTTATTGAGCATCTGCTTTGTACCAGTGTCTTAGGCACTGAGGATACAGCGGTGAACAAGACAGGCACAGACGCGGTCTCTGTTCTCATGCAATTCCTGACTCCCCTGAGACAATCACTGGAGCCTGTTGACTTGTACTCTCTAAAGTCCAGGTCCCATTAGAGAGTCCCCTGGGAGCACTGTCTCTAAGAGCCTGCATTTTAGGCCAGAAGCGGGGCTAGATGGTATGAGTGGTTGACCTGGAGCAGCGAGATGCAGTGCAGGCAGGGTGGGTGCTAGTGCTGGTAGCGGAGGGAAGCCAGAAGTCAGGGCCAAAGGGGCAGTGTCATATGTTAAGGAGTGAGCTCAGGACCGTGGACGAGTGAGTCCAGGCATTGGGGAGGGGTCAGCAGGCAGAGTGCAGGGGAGTGGTGACCACTAGTGGGTCGGAATAGAGAAAGGCAAGCATTTGGGGAATTCCGTCTTGCTGGGGACAGGTTGAGTGGCAGGAAATCAGAGGTTAAAGTGGGTAACAAAAGCAATACTTGTCATGGAGTGTGAATCCAGTGCTTACTGTGTCTATGCCAGCCACTGAGTTAAGCACTTTACATACATGGTCTCACATTAACTGAACAGCAAAGGGTTAAGCATAGAAAGGAATTTTTTTTTTTTTTTGAGATGGAGTTGCTCTCTGTCACCTGAGCTAGAGTGCCTAGCTCACAGCAACCTCAAACTCCTGGGCTCAAGCGATCCTCCTGCCTCAGCCTCCCAAGTAGCTGGGATTACAGGCGCGTGCCACCACACCCGGCTAATTTTTCTATTTTTAGTAGAGACAGGGATCTCACTCTTGCTCAAGCTGGTCTCTACCTCCTGACCTCAAGTGATCCTCCTGCCTCAGCCTCTCAGAGTGCTAGGATTACAGACGTGAGCCACCACATCTGGCGAGGTTTCTCTTCTATAAAACAGAAAAAGTGCCTACCCCAAAAAGCTGTGAGGATTAAATGAGATAAGGTATCTGTCGCATTTTCCAGCATGGAATATAGTATCTTCCTTCCCCACGATTCCTTCATCTTCTCCTTTCCTTTCCCCTTCACTTTCTTTTCTCAACCCTCTGGTTCCACTTCTTCCTAAATCTAAGATGAGTGGAATTGTGAAGCTGCTTTAGAATTCTGGTAAAAAGTGTTCACGCAATGCCTAAGGGTGTCACTATCTCAGTGGAAGACCTGAACGTGTTTCAGAGAGGAGTTCCGGGGACGCTGAATTCAGTTTTGACATCACTGAGACTTTGCAAGGCAAACAGGCAGCCCCTAGATGTGTTTCACTGGATTTGCATAATTGAAGTCCCAGAGAGGTATTGCTTGTTTGTTTTGATTTTTTGTATTTATTGTCAACATTAAAAGACCTAGAAGTTTCATGTTATAATCTGGATTTCTGACTTCTCCAAGAAAAAATCAGAAGATCTGACAAGTGGGTTTCCTGCTTGGAAGGAAAGTGCCCTCCTGCCGGCCACAGTGCCCATGAGTTTTCTCTTGCTCCGAAGACTAGGGTCAGGTTTCTTCACTCACACTCATTTACATTACCTGCCTGGCCCCTCGGGCACTCTAATCTGTGTCCCTTTGAAAGATGACCCTCAAAGAGGAACATGTGGGAAATGTACAAATGCTTGATAAAGAAGTGAGTTGCTCAGAGATGCAAATTGTTCATCTGGGGTGAGAGGACTTAACAGTTAATCTGCCTTCATTTCATCTTTATATGCACTGCAGGATATAGATGCTAAGAAGCGCTCCAAGTGGGGTGTGGAAAGGGAGTGAGAAGTGGCAGTTGGGAGGACTCACCTTTGTCTTAACTTTTGGCTGGGTTCTAGAAAGGGGAGGTTTGATGAATTCCTTTCTATGAGGCCAGAAGCAGTGGCTCACGCCTGTAATCCTAGCACTCTGGGAGGCCGAGGCAGGAGGATCGCTTGAGGTCAGGAGTTTGAGATCAGTCTGAGGAAGAGTGAGACTCCTGTCTCTACTAAAAATAGAAACATTAGCCAGGTGTGGTGGCTCACACTTGTAGTCCCAGCTACTTGGGAGGCTGAGGCAG
>CAUYSK010096178.1:0-29297 GCA_963575035.1 Avahi laniger | reverse complement strand
TAATTTCTTTCTATTTTTGGTAGAGACGGGGTCTCGCTCTTGCTCAGGCTGGTCTCGAACTCCTGAGCTCAGAACGATCCGCCCACCTCGGCCTCCCAGAGTGCTAGGATTACAGGCGTGAGCCACTGCGCCCGGCCCTGGTCTCACTTTTTTCTAGGGTCATAGCCCCTCCAGTTTTTGCCTGATTTTGGTTGCTTTCCAGTACTTTCAAACAGTTGTTTTTTTATATATTGTCCAGAGTTTATCGCTGTTATTGGCTGGAGGATTAGTCTAATCTAAATTAGCCTACCATTAAAGGAAGCAAAATTCTTCCATCCTTCTATGGGTTTTTCCCCTCTTGGGTCTCTCAATTCAAAACAAATAACATTTATTTTTTTGGATACTGTATCTTTTCTTACTTCTCTGAGGATGTTAATGATAGTGGTGGGGTTTTTTGTTTTTTAAGTTTTCTTCTCTGTGAATAATCTGTTTCTTCCAATCTGCATTATTCTATTTATTTGTTTTGGTCTCTAACATTTATGTTAGAGGTTTCTTCCTGGTGACCTTTGTTGCTTAATAATGTTTAAGAGTAGGAGACTAAAAATCAGATTGAAAGCTCTGTGCTTGTGCTTGTGGGCAGAACATGGAGTGCATTTCACAGTAGAGCGATCAGGATGGGCTGGTTGTAGGGTGGACCAGATGCCAGTATCTTTGGGTCTTTTCCTTGCAGGGCTAGTCATATTCCCCAGAGAAGTTTCTTCTTCTCTCTTCTCCGGAGGGTAAAGGTTTGTTTACCTGTCTTCTGGGAGCTCCATGGGAAGAAGGCTGGAGGCTCACCTTTCAGTGGATATAGGTTCACTTGATCCCTCTATTTTGGAATTGGTAGTCCTGTCCTCGACGGTGCTTGGTGTCTGGTGTCCACTAGGCCCAAGATACTCTGTTTTGTCCTTTTCAGAGAATAACCACCTAGACTGGTGGGAGGTAGGCACTTGCCCAGGGCTGCAGAGTCAGGAGATCTAGGGACCCAGCTGCTTCTCAAACAGCCTTCAACTGATCTGCTTTGATTCAGTTCCCCTCCCCCAATTCCAGAGGCATCTGGTCTCATGTCATGAGCCCTTTGAGGATTCTTTGAACAAATTGGGTTCTCAGCTTTCCACAGAGAAAGCTTCAATTTTGGCTTTCTCGAATGCACAGTCTGTTATCACTCATTTATCTGCCTTCCAGCTTCTAAAAGTCTGATGGTTTCTTCTCTGATTTTCTGAAGGCAAGGAAACTAACTTAGAAGCCAGCAGCTAGAAATCTTAAAAAGAGACTGCTTTCATTGCATTGGTTGATTAGAGTGCAGAGTTTCCAAATCCATGGATTTCAGGTCCTTCTGAGTAGTTAAATTATTAGGGAAAATTTTGCAAAACACAAAATAAGTCCTTATGAATCAGGGTAAGTATATATAAAAGTACAAATATAGATTAATGCATTTAAGAGTAAATAAATAAAAAGGGAAATGTTTTGGCTACATCATGGCCTAGAAAGGAGACCCGAGAATTGGCGTAGACCTTTTCCTGGGATCCTCTGCCATTGCTGTCCTGCCGGCGGCCTCTGTGTCTGGGGCCCTGTATGTGGTCTTGTTCCTTGCTTCAAGGAAATGCAGTGGGGCTGGGGAAGCTCTGAGCAGGGGAGAGTGAAGTGATAGCCTTATGAGGGTGGGTGGTAAACACTGGGATTCTTCAGCCCAGAATGCAGAGAGGTGACATATCTCAACTTAAACTATGGCCTATATGGAGAAGGCAGGTGGGAGCTTGGGCACCAGAGCATGAGATGCTAGGAAGAGAGGGTTGCTTCTGAAACAGGAGCAGGTAAGTTTAGCATAAATAAAAGCATAATTTACCATGGCAGGTCAGAAACTTAGGAAACTATTACAAATGGCTCTTCTGGTAGATGGTTTAATTCCATAGGGATTTGGACAAATGAATGACAGAATCCTCTTCCCCCTATAAAAAGAAAGAGAGGCTTCTAAGAGATGCTGACACATATATAACCTTTAATTGAGACACAGAAGAGGATGGGATGCTCTTACTGGGCTGTTAGCAGAACACTGGGCTGGGTGGAGAATGGGCAGCTTGGGGTGGGAGGAGAAACTTGACTTGAATTAAGAAGATCTGGATTCAAAGCCTGACTCCTTAACTTGCCCACTGTATGACCTCGAGCAAGTTCCTAACCTTCCTGACCCTCCCAAGGTTGCAGTAAAGGTTAAATAAGGCAGTTATATAACCTAGAGTAGGTTCAATAAAGCAAAGGTTAGCCTGATTCCTAAGCTGAATTTATCTGGGTCTTAATTTCACTCATATTTGCTGAGCCCATATCAAATGCCAGGCTGTGTACATATATCTTCCCTATTCTGGAAAGGCTTGCGAAGTAAAGGCGCTGCTCTGCTCCATCCTGCAGCCCCTCCTCAGCACGAGGCTGTGAAGGGGAGCGTCCCTGGGTCCTTCCTGGCTGCAGAGTGGCATGCATGGTAGGAGAGCATGTCTGAGCATCTTGTCCCATCTCAGCAAACAACCTCCACTTCCCTCCCAGCCACTTTCCTGACAACCAAGCAGACAGTTTCACGACCTTCTGAGTAATACAAGGTGGTGATGATTTGGTTTGAAGGCCACTCCTCCTTTTCCCTCACTTATTTGTTTCTGTTTAGAGTCTCCAGGTGCCCAGCTTGGGGACAGGATAGGTGCAGGTTTGGGGGGAAGTGGAGGGCGTGGGAGTGAGAGGAATAGGATAGTTCCTGACACTGTGACACTCGGGGGGAATTGAGGTTCCCTCCTCCCCTACAAAGAATGTGTTCCTAGCCTGTGAGTGCCCACGTCACTGTGATTCAGTATGATGACCTCAGCGTCATGGCTGGGCTGCCTTCATATATGTCGGAGGAGTTCCACAGAGCTGGACATGAACATATGAGCATGTGGCCGGTGACCACACAAAACCTGCCTATCCAAAATCCAACTTTTAAGATCCTTTAGTATCATTCATATATTTTCTTGGCCTCAATTAAACTTCCCCTTTGGTCTAGCCTTAAACTACATTGGGAGCTTTTCTTTGAATTAATGCAGAACCTCCCTTCCCTGGAGGTTGTGATGCTTGTGCGAGGGCTGAGTGTGTCCTCTCTCTCATCTTGCCTCCAGTCGGGCCTCGTTTAACCTTGCCCTGTTTCTTCCCTTTTCCAGAACTCACGTGCTGTGTGTCAGACTGAGCTATCCCTGTTTCATCCTACAATCCAAGACTTGCTACACGGTCCTGCTGACGTTCACAGTTGTGCCTGGGAAGGAGGCAGCCCCACTCCCAGTACATTTCAGGGGGAGGCCTCCGTGTGCACCCCTTGGGGCAGGGGAAGAAACTGTAGGAGTGCACCTTCCAAAAGCCGTATCTCCGTGTGTCAATCAGTGGCACCTTGCTTCCTTCTCAGAGACTGCGCCGTCCCAGAGCGGGACCTGGCTGAGAATTGAGGGGATGAGGGAGCCACTCTGCCACCTCCCTTCTGCAGCACCCTGCCCTCCAGGAACGGTGGCTCCTTGGACAGTGAGGGCTGCTGCGAGCTCAGAGCCACTGCTGCCCTGCATGTGTCAGCTCAGCTCTGTCTTGTGCTGTGTAGTTATGTACAGGAGGGATATGGCATCTTTCTGAATGGGTTTTTCTTAAGAAATGTGCCAGTGTTTATGCCGTTCATGTTATTCCCCTACCCTTGCTGTTACCGTCACTTGGCTTTTTCTCAATAAGCTTCATGGTTTTTTTTAACGGGGGAATTTTGCTCTTACCCCCTGCATCCTATATTTGCTCCCCCTCTCCCACTCCTGCAAGGTGCAGAATTACCTGAGGTTCTGACACAAGATAAGATAATCATCTGTGGGGAGCCTGTAAACTCTCAGCATTCTTTATATTTTGTCGTTGGAGAGAGGCTGGTGTTGTGCTTGGTCCCAGACAGCTCCAGCAAGAGCAGGTGTTAAACGTGCCGAGCGAGTGGATCACTGTGACAAGCCGTTCGCTTAGCGCCCTATTCCCTTACGGCCAAACCAGCCAAGGAGGAACTGCAGCCAGGTGGGTCCTACAGTAGGTCACAAATCACCTAGTTTTATTTTGAGCAGGTTGACTCTGTTTGGCTTAGGGATGTGGAGTGAGAACCGTGTTTGCAGGCATGAGTCTGTGTGGATGGCACCATGACTCCCACCCCTCCGGCACTAGGCCCCAGGAGACCTGCCTGCTTCACTGGCTTGGGCTCTTCCTGTTTCCTGCCTGCCATCAGCACAGCCCTTGGTGGCTTCACAGCTAGCCATTCTGCTGCTCTGGGCACACAGCTGCAGGGATGGGAATAACTCAGTGCCCGATTAGCTCCCCAAGCAGATGTGAGTCTGGCCAGTCCCCTGCCCTCTGTTTGCAGGGACAGGCCTCAGAGGACAGGGTCACAGCACTGTGAAAGACAACTGGAGTCTGACCTCCCAGCCATCCCTGGGGTTACTGGGTGGCAGCTGGATGGCTGACACGAGGAGCCCCAAATAGCCAGATTGTTGCAGGACAGAGTGGCTACAATTGAATTGATTCCCCCTCCCCCCAGGAAGAGTGAGGTGGCACAGAAATGATGACGATGCTCTAGACATCTGTGGCCTTGGAGGCTGGGCCCTGCTCAGTGGAGAAAACATGGTGTGTGACAGTGGAGGGCAGCGCTCGGTGCTCGAGCTGTCTTGTCCTCTTGCAGTTTTGCAGACATCTTGGCTTCTCTTCTAAGGAGGAGTTGGTTCTCATCTGAGGCTTCCACAGGAGTGACTGGGGAATGTCCCCACCACTGCTGACTCTGGGAGCTATACTGATCTGGGCTTGGGGCCCCTGAGGGTGAGACCTGGGCAAAGGCACTCGGAGAGATGGCAGAGGTGCAGACATCCCCAGGGGTTCCCATCGAGAAGTCCCTTAAGCAAAGACCCAGGAAGAGGAGGCAGCTGGCTCTCGGTGTCACACACCACGTAGGATGTTGCTTCTCTAAACAAAAAGACACGGGAAAGCTGTCTGTGCTGTCCCTGCTCTGAATTTATTCTCACGTAAGGCACAGAAGGGGAAACGAGTCGCTCGCCCTTTCACTTTCCTCTCTGAATCCCCGTTAAATGGTGACTGCTGATGGAAACGATTAGCTGCCTGTGACTTTGCTGCCAGCCTCGTTCTCTCTGCCTGTCTCTCCTTCACCCTCTCTTGCCCAGGCCCAGGAGGTCTGGAGACTGGGGCCAGGCCAGGTCTGCCTGATGAGTAGGGAGGCCCCTCCCTCCCGGTTGGCATTTGGGTTCGGGGAGAGTGCAGCTTGTTTTGACACACACGTACCAAGAAGGCCCTTCCTTCCCCTTGATAGTGAAAGCTCCTGGTTCTGCAGTCCCACCCTCCTAGGAAGATGATGTTGACTAAGATGTTACGCTCTCACTTCATCTCTGGAAACTCCCCCAGCGCTCTGACAGAATCCTCCAGGGAATGGAGGAAAGATGCTAAGGAGCCTGTATGTCTCACCTTTGCCGTTCTGAGCATTTGGTGCTGTGAGGGGTTCCCAGCCACCTCCTTGCTGAGGCCACAGTGTCACTGTTGTGTGTCAGTGGCACGTCACCATTGCTCAGTGAGCATGGACACGCAGAGACTGTGCACAGCCCACAGCAGACACACCCAGCGTTTGTGCTCCCTGGGTGAGGACACACGCTCTGCAGGTCTCCTCCCCACTCTTTCTCGGTCATCGCCTGCCCACCCCTCATTTCTTAGAGGCGCACAAGAGAGGAGGACGCGCTGGAGGTTGTTGTTGGAACTTGTTAGCATGCCTCTCATGCCTCTGCCTTGTCCACGACCCGTTTCTATCACTCGGGGCCCAACCAGGAAAGTAGAAACCACTCTAAGTATTTAAAACAGAAGGGCTTTAATCCAGAGGTATGTTTAACACAGAAACAAGAAGCGCTCAGAGGCAAAACAGGAGCAAGGGGCAGCCCAGAGATGGGAAATGGCAGCAGTGGGTGGCCACCACTACAGCCTGGCAGGCCAGTTGCCAGAGCCCAGGGGCTACATCCACCAGGGGACCCAGGGCACAGACAGTGGGGGAGTGACAGAGAGCCTGGCCTCTCCATCCCTTCTGCCTGCCAGATTTCTGTAGGTGCCTCATGGTAGCCAAACCCAGCTGGGAGAGAGCTGTCTTGGGAGCCTGGGACAGGAAACCCGCAGGGTCAGCCCCCTGCCACTCAGAGCAGAGCAGGGATCTGAGGGCAAGCAGGCCAGGCTGTGCATGGCCTCAGCCTGCTCGGTGCCGTGGCCAGGCCTGATGTTCGTGCCTCGCTGCTGTCTTAAGACCTGACAAGTCTGGACGGAGGATCTGTCCCTTTGGGTTTTTGTAGACCCTGCTTTACTCTTCCTAGAGAGGAAAGTGCTTTGGGGAGGGAGGGGAAAGCCTTTATTTTTCACTGTTATCCCTGTTTTCCTTTGGGGAAATTTGCCCATTTAGCAGCCCCACCTCGCCATTCCCCTCAGGAAAGCCACGTCCCAGTTTTCTGTCCATGTCTGTTCCTCCTCACCATGTCTCTGGTCCTCCATGCCAGAGAACACTACCCCAGAGCACGCGACAGTGCTCACGAGTGTTCCCAGGATAATTCGTTCTGAGTGTGCTATCACAGTGTGGACTGTGTCTGTAAGGAAATGCCATCTACTAATCGATTTGTATCGTGTTTCCAATAAACTCATGGAAATTATGCCTGGTTAATGCTGTTCTTTTCTGGGTGTGCCCATCCCAGGCCCAGCACCAGGTGGTCCTCGTCTCAGGTGCGGCTTCCCGCCTCCTCTCTCTGAGGGCCTTGGGGAGGTAGCAGGCTAGGCCAGTTAGTGTGATGTGGCCCCAGCCACACTGAGACTCTCAGAGGCCTTTCCCCAGCATCTGCATCTTTTTCTGCAGTCTCCAAAGCTGCCTCCTGAGGACATGGAGATTTTGTGAGGTCAGGTCATCCCAGTAAGTGACCTTTGACACTGTGCCCTCAGGCCTGGAGGTATGAGGAGCAATAGGCAGAACTTTTCCCATTAACAGCCCCCCAAAGCCACTCTTGCTCTGCTGTGGCCAGTGCTGAGCCATGGGGACACGTGCGGGGGTACTTGGGGTGTTGTGCTGAGGGGAGCTGCTGTGTCCCTGCCTGTTGGTGTAGATGCTGCCTCAGTTGCTGTGCCAAGGCCATTATAGGGGAAGATGAAATGTGGCTCTCTTGAGACCCCTCCATCCAGTGTTTATGAAGTACATACATGTGTTTGTGGGCCTTGTTTGCTGGGCTTTATGAGAGATTTCTTTTTTAATAAAGGGGACACTGAGTTTCTTTTGAGAGTTTTCCTGGAGAAGCAAGACACACACAGCATACACACACACACACGTGAAGTTACTAGAGAAGAGAAAATGGAATTAAGGCCGTGTTGGTATGTGCAGAGTTCTGGGGTAGAGGGTCTGTGTGGCTGGACTAGTGGTCAGGGAAGGTTTTGTGGAAGCAGGGGTTCCCCGCAAGGTGGAGCACAGCAGCCGCACCTCCACTAAGGTGCCACATGGTTCTTGGTGTCTTTTTATTAAGACTTTTTATCCTGACTCAAATATCACCTCCCTCTTTCTGGAAGCGCCTCTATGGCTCAGAGCGTTGATGCCCTGCTTCTCAAGGAAGACCAACCTTAAGTTCCATGTCAGGACTGGGATGTTACGGTCGTATTTCCTAGGAGGTTTCTTTTGCTCCCCCGCTCCCTTCCCCCAATAAGTTTTACCTTCTGTTTGTTCTGCTCCTGCTCCTGGATGCAGGGTTCGCTATCCCGGAGCTGTGGGTGCTTAACTCACGAGGCCCCTCTGAGCTGCTTGCTTAGTGGCCCTTTTATATGTTCTTCTTTGGGAGCTTGTTTTCTTATTTCCAGAAACAACTATTCCAATCCCTTGTCACTCTCTAAACCCTCACCTGAGAGCCAAGGGTTCTAAGTATCCCTTCAGCATTTCTTCCCTCTTCTCCAAGACCTACTGGAAAGTGCATTCCCGCTGCCCAAGGAGGTGTCCTTCTACCTCTTGAGGACAGACCTTCCTGCCATGATGCACAGGCTCCATCCTTCCACCCCTTAGGGCCTTGCAGTAGGGTGCCCTGACTCAGGCTGGACTGCCACTTACTATATCTACCTCTCTGTGCCTCAATCTTTTCATCTGTTAAATGGAATAATAATAGTATCTACCTTATAGGACTAGAGAGATTCATATGTGCGAGTTGCTTAGAACAGGGCCTGGCGCACACCGTGTTTCTTATTGCTGCATCATCACTCTGCACCCCTCACGTGCACCATCTCCCCTCTCCTCCTGTCGCTATATTCAAATCTCCCCATCCAGTCCACAAAATAACAGAATGGTCGCACCACCAGAATGTCTGTCCTCTCCTGAGCTTCACCTGAAGCTATTGTTGTATCTCCCTTTACTGGCAAATTTGTTGAAAGAGGAAGTGTTGTCTCCATTACTTCAAATCTCATTAATTCTGCAACCCATTATAGTACTTTACGGCTCCCATTCTGCCCCACCCCCGGCCACTCGCTGAAACTACTGTGGATAAAGTCACTAATGACCTTCTAATTGCCAACCCCAACACTTTGCTTAGTCATCCTATGTGAGCTTTCTTGAGCATTTGAAGCTGTTGTCACCGTGTTAATTTTCTTCATTTATTACACTGACCCCTTTTATTCACTACCCAGAGCAGTGCCAAGTGACATTCAGATATCCCTCAGTTATATTTCAGATTTTTTTTACACAGATAACTTCAGATATAGTAGTAGTCACTTGTACACCACTTTCCATTTTCTTGCACTCTCTTTATTTTAGTGTTTATTATCCCAGTGCATTGTTTCATATGGTTAATGCATATGTATGAATGCATAACCGAGAGGACGTTTTGCATATTATTCAGTTTCATGCAAATTATAACCTATCACTTCTTCAAAAGCTTTTTTAAAAAATAGTACCAGACAATGCATTGTTAATCCAGGGTGTCCATCCAGGGTGTTAATTGACCAGACAGTGTCAGACAAGCACTTTGGTTTTCAGATCAACTTTCTTCAGCATGTAATTAGGAAACACTTCTGCAAATGCTCTGTTCTTGCATGACGCTCTATTCTTGCACGAGGCACTTCTCAGACTGCCTGAGTATTTTATGTTTGGCTTTTACCTTCATAAAAGATGGCTTTATTCTCTTCTTTTTAATGGGCAGTCTCTTTACTTGGGCAAAGAGATTGCCTTGACTTCTTTTATGCTATTTTTTTTCTCTTGCTGCAATCCTGGTTTTGTTCCTACTTAAAGGTTTTTTCCTGAGCTTTTCACTGGATCTTGCTACACATGCCCCTTACCTACAGGGGTTTTTTAAAGGATGGTTCTTGGTTCTATTCACTCTCTCCCTAGGTGACCTGATCCCTTCCCATAACCTCGACTCCCCATGGTATGTGCGACACCCTGAGTCCTGTCTCCAGCTCCACCTCGTTCTGTCACCATACCTGCCCCAGCACCGCATCCTCAGTGTGTCCCCAGAGCCACCATCATTGTCCCCTCAGCTGTGCCTCTCCATTCTGACCCTGTGTGCTCTCTGCCGCTGCCCTTCTTAGGCCCTCGCTTGGCATACAGATGATTCCTACTTAGGCCATCTCCACGTTCCCTCCCCTCACCAGCCTGTCCGCACTGTCGCAGAGTGACTGATAAAAATGCAAAGCTGATCATCATCTTCAACCTAAAAGCCTCATGTGCACACTCCTCCCCTGCCATGCTGGGTCATCCATGGGATCGACCCAGGCTCCAGTGTGGGCATCGGAGCCCTCCTTGATCTGGCCCCACTTGCCGCCCTGTCCCCTAAATCTGTGCTAGGAGTCCTCCTCTCTTGCCTCAGTCACCTCCTGCTCCTATGTACACCAGATCATCTCACAGCTCTGAGCCCTGTTCATGCTCTTCCCTCCTCTATGTCCTCATCCTCCAAGATCCAGCTCGGGTGCATTACTTCCAATAACGCAGGCAGAGTTAGCTCTTCCCACCCTCTGTTCTCTCGGGGTGCATTCCCCCCAAAAGACCTTCCGTTGCACTGGGTTGGGTTGCATGGAGACAAGTCTGTCTCTTCCGGGCTTAGCCTCCAATGGCTCAAGGTGATTGTGGTGGTGTCCGCCTCTGTAGCTCAGTGTCTGGCCTGTGGGGGGTGCCCAGTAAACACTGGGCAGTTAGTGATTGTTGGCTGGGCCCCAGCCCTGCCTGCTCAACCCCCTGCAGAAGTCCCTGGAGTAAAGTAATACATGCCATTTGATCTACCCTCAGGGTGGAAGCAGTTATATTAGACGAAAGGAGAGAAAAAAGAAAATTCACACTGAACAGTACAGCCCACCCCAGGGACCCAAATGCGTTTGGAACCCAAATGTAGGAAGTGGGGTCTCTACTTGGCCTGCCCCCAGCTCACCTTATACTCCCATGGGCACTACTTTCCCATCTGTGGAAAACCCTGCACTTAAACAGTTTTCTTTCTCCTCATCTCCCCTTCCTTCTCCCTACCCGCTCCACGTAATAACGGCCTTCCTCACTCCTCACTCGGTGCTCCGGCATAAAGTTATTTCCACCTTCAGCCCCTGGAGTCAGGCAAGGGCCAGGATCACCGGTCCCATTTGTAGATGAGAACTAAGTCCAGAACTGAGCCCAGTCCATGGGTCGGGGCCAAGGTTAGGCCCAGGCAGTCCTGCCCCTGTGCAGAAGGAGGGTGGAGGCAGCCTGCAGCCCTGCTTCATGAGGAGACACCCAGACCCCGGAGAGGCGAGGGAGGGTGGGGTGGCCCAGCTTGCCCACGAGAGAGCAGTCCTCGACTCCCAGGTGAGGGGCAAGGAGGATCCAGGGCAGGTCAGGAGCCTGGGCCCAAACCCTGTGACCAGAATCTACTCAGGGACTCAGGGTGGCCTCTGCTCCCTCTCTTGGTGGGGAAAGACAGGGGTGCAGATAAGTCTGTGAGCCACGGGGAGTAGCTGGTTACCTGTCCTGCATCAGGGCGGGCGCCGGGGTGGGGGAAGTGAGCCCAGTTGCTGGGGTGGGTGGGAAGGCTTGACGGAGCAGCTGGCAGGCGAGAAGGGCCCAGCGAAGGGGAGATTGAGGAGAGGGCACATGGAGCTGCCCTGAACCCGGGTGGGCACATTCAGGCAGAGGTGGTCCTAGAGGAAAGGTGCCTGGTGTTGGGCTGGCAGCAAGTGTTAACACCTTGGTGGGGCTTCAGGAGAAAGAGTTGCTCAGACCCCAGCCCCCAGGAGTGTCTGACTCAGGCTGAGATTGGCCTGGCCCAGGCTTGGCCCTCCCCTCCCCATGGTGGCGAAGGGTGTGGAGAAGCAGGGACCCCCTAGGAGTGGCTCTACCAGGGTGGAAAAGGCAGCAGCACGAGTGGAGGGAAGGCCTTGGGGGGCAGAGAGGCAGAGAGGGCAACCGCGGAGGATGCCCCGGCAGCACAGCAGCACCTCGGTGGATTTCTGAGAGCAGCTGGTGAGTTTTTGGAAAGGGAAGTGGGCTGCAGATACCCCGCGGGGATGTGTCCAGTATTCATCCACCCCATCGCCCCAGGCCTGCCTCCCTCTGCCTGGTACTTTCTGTCTTCCACACTGCTCCTTGGTGCCACCCTCCTGGGCTGTGGGCAATCCTCCTGGGCTTTTGCTTCCATTTCTGAGGACTTTCAGCAGAGGGAGTGCATCCTGTCCATAATGTGAGGGGGTTTCACTGAGTGGATTAACACCCCAAAGGGAATTAGGGAGAGGGGATTAGGTCCCCTCATTAAACCCTGGACCTAAGACTTGGAGCCCTTGTGGCCTGAGGCTGTCACCCAGGAAAGGAGTTCTGCCTTTCAGGACATTCCAGGGCTTCCCAGCAGCTCTGGGAAGGACAGTGCCCTGTGGGAAGAGGCTGCTGGATGGCCCCCTCACTCCGTCCCCATTTCCCTTCGCCTTGGGGTACTCACTTTGACTCCTACTGACCCATTCCCAGGTTGGACCCAAAGACATTTATTTGATTTTCCTTAGAACAGCTGAGAGAGACCTACATTTGAGAAAGGAAGCTTATTAGTATTGAAAGGGACAAACTGGAGAGTGCAGAAAATGCAGCTTTCCAATTTTCAAGCAAGACTCTGCTCTTACAGGGGTTCTGCCCTGGCCCCAGGGACTGGACCGCTGTGATGCCTTTGTCTGAGCAGGTGTTCCCACAGCTCCCTGCCTGTCTCCGCTGCCATCGCGCTTTCCTACACTCTGGGGACGTCATCCTGGACGTACTGTAAGGCCCAGGCGGTTCTCTCCCTGCCGCCCACTCGGGTCTTAACCACTGCCTCAGCCTGGCTCCTGGTCCGCTGACGCCCCTCATCTCCCCGGGCCAGAGCCCGACAGTCCTCACCCCTGTGGCACTGCTGTCCTGCAGCCGGCCCTCAGTCCTGGGAGGGGCCTTCCTTTTCCAGTGAGACCACCTCCTGCAGCTTCTCTGTGGCCTCCCCCTTCCCAGAGGCCTCCAGCAGCGCCACCGCCACGGGGAGGGCTGGTAGGCACTCTCGTCACTCAGTGGGTCCTGCCAACCCCGCGCGCCGCATGAGACAGGCTCCGGGGGAGGATGTTGGGGCTGCAAAAGGAGAAGAGCGCAGGGCCCAGGGCACTGTTGAGGTGGGTGAAGGCCAGGGAGTGGCGGAAGAGCCACAAGCAGACGCCCAGGGAGTGGCAGGCGGACAGCGGAAGCTGTGCCAAAAACGATGCTGGCAAGAAGCAGACGGTGTAGATGGCCACCACCATGGCCAGCAAGCACACGGCCTTCCTCAGTCCTGCCTGCCCACCCAGGCACAGCGCCGGATCGTGACCCTGACGCTCACGACGGCAAAGCGGGTGCGTGCCAGCAGCGGGAAGAATTCCAGCATGTACGGTGCCTGGTGCCAGTGGAGTGAGGTGAGGGCTCCGTGCCCAGCCTGTAACTGAGGCAGGACTGGCTGAAATAGGCCGTCAGAGCAGGTGCCCACTGAGGAGCAGGATGCCCCCCCAGACCCTCCTGGCCACCTGGGCGGCTGCCCCCACCGAGGCCGGGCTCAGCACGTGGGGTGCTGCACCATCGTCCCATAGCAGTTGAGCAGGATGGTTGCGGGGAGGGCAGCGCTGGCCGTGTGGTTGGTGAACATCATGAAGAGGTTGACCTTGCAGGCAGCGGCCCCCAAGTGCCGGCTCTCATGGAGGAAGTAGTAGTCCTCCTGGAGGGGCAGGCTGATGATCAGAAGAAAGTCGGCAACGACCAGGCTGACCAAGAACACCATGTTGGACGTCCAGGGCCGTGTGTGGAAGCAGAAGACGAAGAGGGCCAAGCTGTTCCCCGCCAGGCCCAGGACAAGCTCCATGCCCAGGACTGGTGCCAGGAAGACTGACACCAGGGGGAAGAGGTGGGGTGGCAGGGCGGCCAGGCTTCTCCAGGGGACCCCAACACAGTGGAGAAGGCAGAGGGGGAGGATGAGGGGGAGGGAGGGATGGGGGGAGAGCAGAGGGGTGGGGAGAGCAGAAGATGGGGAGAGAGAGGGAGAGAGAGCTCAGGTTATGAAATTCCATGGGCTGCTTGGTCCATGGACCTGAGAGAAAGTTCTGGGGTCTTCTAACCCTGCATGAGTGTTCAGCGCAAAGTGGGATGAGTGTCACTCTCAGCTGGCCACCACAATGACACAACAGCCTGGGGTTTTCATCAGCATCCTCACAGCCACTGAGCAACACCCAGGATTCCTATTCGTAGGCAAAGGGGATCTCTGGAGGCCTCCCTACCCCTTCCCTCCCTGCCTCCCCCGTCCCTTCCTCCCTGCCTCCCCTGGGTACTGGGTGACCTCCACCTGAGGTCTCTGAGCCCGGCCTGGGGGTCGTGCCCTTGGCAGAGGAGGAGGCAGGGTTCAGCAGGGGTGAGAGGGAAGCCCAGAGCGAAGTGGGAGGAAAGTTCATCCGGGTGAGGTGGGAGAGGGTATTCACAGCCCTGAGTGGTCAGATGTTTGCCTGCCTAAAGGCAAGTGACCTTGCCTGGTGCCCTCTGGCTCTCAGGATCATGCAGACCTCCTTGGACACCCTCCTACGCCCCACATTATATACACAAGCTGGATGGCTGCCTCCCTGCCCCCACCAGCTCTGGCTGCGGGACCGTGGGGCCTACAGGACCTTGTCCTGGGAGTGGTAGGTGGGGAGTCAGTTGCGATTTTGACCGTGCTGCTAGTGGCCTCGAGGGAACCAGGCCTATCTGTGCTCTGCATGCTCTGAATGTCCGAAAGCCTGCTGCTGTGGTTCAGCCTCCAGTTGCTCCCAGATTCCGGATGGTTCTGAAGTCTGTGGTGGTCCTGTATCATGTACACGATGAAGCGGGTCCCGCGGGCCGAGGGGAACCTGCCAAGTTTCTACTGCCATGGCCTGGGGCCCTGGAGCCTTCTCCCCCAAACAGCATCCTGACAGTCCTGAGTTTCCCTATCCACGTCTGCCGCGGGTCTTTGTCCTCCCCACTCCCCCACCCCCCGCAGCATCCTCTGCAGAGTGGGAGCGGGAGGCTGGGGCCGGCTCTCGACAAGGCACAGGTCCTGCTGTCCCACTGTGGGATGCTCACCTGAGCCTGGGGGGCCGGTCCCCTGGGGGGAGGGGAGGTCCCGGGGCTCCTGATACCCTGGGACAGCAAGGCGAGGGACACCATGGCTCCAGGCTCCAAGGCCTGACTCCTCCCAGCCCTGCGGCTGGCTGGGGTCAGCAGTCTGCTACATGCTGCCAACTCTGCCTAGGCCTCTGGGTTTTGGGTACCTATGGCCACTGGCCCCTCTTCCCTGCCCTGGGGCTCCCATCTGGCCAAGGCTGAGGATGGACAGGCTGCGACCATGGAGAAGCAGGGTGGCAAGACACAGCCTGAGCTTTGAATGCAGACAGGCCTGGGTTGGAAACAGAGCTGCCTGATTTCCTAACCTCTCTGAGCCTTAACTGTAAAATTGGGTGCTACCACCTTCTTGGAGGGTTGTGAGAATAAAATGAGGTAATTTGTGTAAAAACTTCTAGGGGATTCCCTGATACAGAGCTGGTATTCAGAAAAATAGAAGATCTAAATTTCATTATTTTCTCTCTAGGATTAGGCCTACCCTTGGTACTAGGGCAAACTCTTCCTGCGGCTACCTACACTCTGACCTGGGGACCTTACTGGAACATTCTGTGTTCTCAGCTCCTGCACAGAGCAACATATTGCTACAGCCCAAGCTCTGCCAAGTCCCTGGAGGAGGCTGGTGGTGTTTTTTCTTTGCTTGCAGGAGAGGAAAGCCCATAGTGGGTAGAGAGGTGGGTGAAGGTCCTGACATCCGTTCAGCAAAGTCAGGTCCTCCTCTGCCCCCAGCAGAGTGTATCAAGGCAGTGAGCTGCGTCTGGGGCTGGGGAAGACAGGGTTCAAGTTTTCTTTTCTAGAGGCAGCTTGGACTCCAAGCAGGTCCCTGTCCCGTCAGGTGCCTGTTCTGTTAGATCCAGCTTCAGTCACTCCCACGTGCACCCCGCCATTGACTTCTCACCAAAGTACCAGGAAGCCAAGCCCACGGCAGGCTCCATGTTCTCATCTCTGCTCACGGCTGCCTCTGGGGCCCCCAGCATTCCCGGACCCCCACAGCAGGCCGAGGGGTCCATCCCTAGTCTTTGGACATGGTGCCTGTACATGACAGGGGAGAGCAGGGGACATGAGGCCAGACACCGCCCCGGCCCCGCTTCCGGCCTCCTGGCATAGCGTCGTGCCCCCAGGCTGACCGCAGTCTTCAGGTGTTAACAGTAGCTAACTCTGCGTGAGAGAGTTCCATGTTTTTATGTATTTCTATGATGTCTTCTACAGTTAGCACACATCATTTCTGTTATTGGGGGGAAAACTCAACAGATACTATTTTGTAGAAGTTACGTAAAAAAGAATAAATGGGAACAGAGAAAGAGACAGAGATGATATCAGCTGCGCTCCTAGGACCAGACATGGGAGCATGTGTGGATCGTGTGACACACAGTGACGGATGCCTACTCACAGGCGGGACACCCAATACCAGACCCTCCAAGACATCCATGGTCACCTGGGGCCCAACACCCCAGATCCAGAACACAGTCACGGGGACACCCAGGGTCAGCCATCGATAACAGCCTGTGCAGACCCACAGGTGCTCATTTAGCAGGAAGCCTTTATTGAGGGCCTTTTTGGTAGAGACAAGTGCTGCCCTGAGCCCGTGGGGACAGAGGGATGGAGCGGCAGCTGTGCCACAGGACGCAGACCACCTGGCAGGACTGGCGGGGCAGTGGGCTGAGGCTGTTAGAGGAGAAGGGAGCTGCTGGTCCCCCAGGAGCCTGGCATCCTGGCTGATAAGCGGGAGGATGGATGATGGGGATGTCCACGGCCTGGCGTGGGGGACCCTGAGGGGCTCAGCAGCCGCACAGAGAGGCAGCGGGGACGAGGAGAGTGGTTTGGCAGGTGTGGTGCTCCGGGTGGTGCTCAGGCACACCCATGGCTGCCTCAGCCCCACAGCAAGAGAGTCACCCCAGGGGCTTCTTGCAGGCAGGGTCCTGGGTCACAGATAGGGCCACAGAGCCTCGTGCTCGCTCCCAGGCATACCTGTGGAGACACAGACGAGCAGGGGTCAGACCAGGCAGGCCCTGAGGATCTCAGGGAAAGGAGGGCAGTCCCACGTTGTGGAAAGTCCTCCCCATGTACTCACGAGGTCCCAGCTGGCACCAGGAGGCTGGCATCAGGGTTCAGGCTCAGGCGTTGTCCCTCCATCGTCACGACTGAGGAGCCCTCCTGGCAAAGAGGAGGGGGAGGATCAAATGGATGCTGTTGGGCCTCGACATCTGTCTGAATGTCCCCAAGGCCTCCTTGGCAAGGAGGCCCTGGGAGCAGGACCCACCATGGGAGCCCAAGGCCCAGGAGCAGTCTGATCTCCTTGGAGCTTGTACCACCCTGGACCAGGGGCCCCACTTGCCAGCTGCCACAGCCACACGTCCACACCCTGTCTCGAGACTTTGCTGCTGCCTTGTCCATGGGCGATCACCTGGTGGGAGGTGACACAGAAATTTCTGGTGCTTCTTGCCCCACATGGGAGACAGTCTTGAATCTAGTCCCCAGATGACAGGCCTGCATGGGGCAGGGGCGGGGCTCATAATAGCCCCATCACCACGTGCCAAGCAGAGACCAGAGCGTGGAGAGAAAGGCTGCCTGGGCCAGAGGCCATTGCGACAGGTGCTGCCCACCTGCTACTCGGGATGGCTCACGCCTGGATTTCACACGCACGTGCACCTTTTGTCCTTCGGACGTGTGCTCACGTGAAGCTGTGCCCACCAGAGCACACTAGGGACACACTCAGGTCAGCGTCCCAGAGGTGCCCACCTCCTCTTCACTGTGAGATGTGACAAGTCTGGCCTCAGGAGGAGGAGGGACGAGGAGAGCAAGGCTGAGGCTTCTCTGACATGCATCAGCCGGAAGCCTTCAGCTGCTGTGTGGGCCGTGGTCCTGCTGGCCCAGAGTGGGACTCAGTGGATGCTCCTTGGTGTAAACTGAAGCAGGTAGGAGCAGGAGTATGAAGCGGGCGGGATGCAAGACCCTGAAGGCAGCTCAGTGTGAGTGACACTGCGTGTTTGGGTGGGACGGGCTTCAATGCGCGCCCACTCTCACCGTCCTGGGTAGGCTCAGGGCATCTCTGGTACCCAAAGGCAGCAGGCCGGGCCTCTAAGGGAGGCCCGTATCATGAGCATCCCTCCACGAGGTGACTAATTCAAACTGCACCAGATGTGCCAGTGGCAGACTGTGAAGCACAAGCGAACACTCGCTTCCTCCACCCTCGCCCTCCTCGTCCTGTCGCCACACTCAGTACGGAGTGAGCTTTCTGGAACACCACGCAGGCCTCATCACTCCGCTGCTTCAACACTGGGTGGAGCCCTGTTGGGGGGGGACAGGTGGGACAGGTCCTCCCACCTTTCCCAGCCCAGCAGACCCGCCAAGGCCTGGCCCTGCTGCTCTGCAACCACACTTGCGCCTCCACGCCCCTGCGCTGGCTCTCGCCAACCTCAGCAGCTCTCAGTGCCCGGCTGTTTCGAGCCTCCGTGCCTTTGCTCATGCTTCTCCCTCACCTAGAAGTGCTCTCTCCACCTTCCTTTTTTTCTTTCTTTTGCAAACTCCTACACTAGCTTTAAAATGCAACTTACACATCACCTTTTCCAGGAAGCCTTCCTTGACTTCCTTTTCAGTCTTGAGTTCCTCCTTTATCCTCCTATAGCTTCCTGTAGCTTCTCTATCAAATAATATATCACACAATTGCGCCAATTGTTGATTAGCTTATCCATCTCCTTGAACAGGCCATACATGCATTCTCTGAGGCAGCGACCCTATCCTACTCTCCCCACCAAAGCCTGAAACACAACAGGCGCTTTATCAATGCTGAATAAAAGAAGCATTGTTTGGATCTCTCTGCGTCTCTCCACCCAAACCTCACTCCCAAACAACTCTCTGCCTTCTGGGCTTCTAAGGCTGTGGCTGGCCAGAGGCTCAGGAATTCCTTGCAGGGGGAAACTACAGACTCTCAGGAAGCTGTCACATGGGGCAACCTCCCACTCTGAAAGCAAAGGAAGATTGCCTGGGACCACACAGCCTCCCTGGACATCCACTCAGAGCAAAGCCATCGTTCTCTCAGTCAGGGAGGAAACAGGAAGGCCTATGCTCATATGTGCACGTGTGTCCGTTTCCCGGGGCTGCTGGGTGGATGCCCTGTGTGCCCCAGGGCTGCATTACCTTGGTCTCATAGGTGTCCCCAAACAGGCTGAGGGGCGTGCCCGCCTGCAGCTCCCTGCGGTGACCATCCAGCCAGGCCTCCAGGGACATGGGCTCCATGATGGATCGTGTGCTCAGAGGGAACGGTGGCTCCTTGAGCAGCTGGTCTGTACCCGAAGCACAGCTATGGTCAGTGACCTCTGGGCCCAGCCCACCCAGCCCCGGTGGGCCCAGTTCCCAGGGGTCCCCGCTCTCAATTGCTGGAATAGGCTCTGGATCCAGCTCAGTGACCAAGCAGCCATGTGAGGGTACAATTTGGTGCCATCTTCTCAGTATCTTGAGTATAGGACAAAGTATTCAAAAACAGACTCCCTGGTACCCTGGGCCAAGACCCATCCTACTCTGGGAAAGCAGGGAGGGAGAAAGGTGCTTCCTAGGGGCCTCACCAGGGATGGGCTTTCCTGTTCTACACTGCTCAGAGTTGAAGAACCTGCAGGCACGAGAGGGGAGGAGAGGGGTGGTGAGCATTCCCACTTGAGTGGGCAGTGAGACACACATGGACACACACCACACTCACGCTCTCGGGGCCCTCATACAACTTGTACACCTGCCATCCTTTTCCTCCCAGCCCCACGGAGCAGTCCCTCCCCGCTCCCCAGTGGGCTCTCCAGTCCTGGCCCCCGGCACTGGGCCGGGGGACTTTCTCCCAGGCCAGCAGGTGCTGCTGTGGAGTCCCGGGACAGCAAGGGCAGGGGCCGGGCTGGGGCTCACTCCTGGATGATGGGGGCCAACTGCGTGCCGAGGTCCTTGCAGTAGAACCACTTCTCAAACAGGACGTCCGTGGTGTCCCCCATGTAGTACCTGTCAGAGCAGAGGACAAGCAACCCTGCTCCCCATCTGGGTGCCTTCAGGGCAAGCTCACTCAGGCCTGGCCCTGCAGAGCTGGGCTGCCTGCTTCACCCGTTAGCACAGCCTAGTGGTCAGTGCTTGATCATTTGCACCTGGCTCTTCCAGAAGCACGTGGGTGCCCCCAAAGTGGGAGGGCTGTTACCCACAATATTCGCGTAGCTCTTCCCGGCTCCCAAAACTAAGCCATTTACAAAGCAGATAGAATGCTGAGCTCAGAGAAGCTGGGCAACTTGTCAGGGATTACACAGCCTGTAAATGGCAGAAGCAGGCCAGCCTCAAGACAGTTTTAGAAGCTTGGAGACCGTCTAACCCCAGTGTCTTTGTTTTTCTCAAAGAGAAAGCTGAGGCTAAGCCTGAAACCAGGGCCAGTGGCTGGATGCTCTGCCAGGCTGTGGTGCTCTAGGTCAGAGTACACAGAAACTTAGAATGAACATGTGGAAGACGTCCCCCAAATGAGAGGTTCTTCTCCTTTCAGGGTCATGATTGCTTTTGAGGAATGAAGCAAAGCATTGGACCTCTCTTCTGGGGCAAGGCCCACCTGCGCAGACACATAGCCTTCAGTAGACCCCCTAAAGCCCACTCCTGCTCCTAGCTTGGCTCAGCGAGTTCCTCCCCTGGCCTGAGGAGCGCCTGGCAGGCCGGGCTGTGTCCTGGCTCCCTGTGGGTGCAGCACATGGCAGGTGCCAGGAACATCTGTTAACTGAATGCCTAATTCCAGGGCCAGGCTAGCTCTGTCTGCTCTTTAACTCCTACCGAGAAAGAGAAGCGGTCCTGCTGATGGGAGAAGGCTTGCAAACACTCAGTGCACCCGCCCACCTGGCAGCCCGGATGCTAGCCTGGGCTCGAGCCGGCCACCAGAAACCTTCATAACTGGACTGCACGGCCCTCCAGGAACTGCCTTCGGAGTGGTATTTTAATGTTAAGTCCCTGGCTTTTATTAAAGGTCAAAAGCAGCCAGATGAAATCCGTTATTGAATTTGCTGTAAAATGTTATTGAGGACGCCGGCCTCTCCATCAAAGACTGCCTATATAAAGCCCCTTGTGAGAAATTTCTTCTAGAATTGAAAGCCAGGTATCTGTCCCTACAACAGACTATTATGCAGTAGATTGTTATACAGCCGTTGTGTTTTTTGAAAGGATTTAATAGTATGAAAAATACTCATGAATTTAAGTAAAAGAAGTAAAACTCAAGCCTATGCATTCAGTAAGACTCAATGTTGTAAGGTGGGGTATACACACAAAAAAGACAAGATGGAAGTGTAGGAGCTCCGTTAGGTTTAATTGGTGGCGTGACAAATAATATTTTTGTTTTCTCTTTTTTTATTTTCTTTTCTTGAGATATAATTCACATACCATAAAATTTACCCTTTTAGTGACAAGTAATTTTAACTTAGTTCACTTTGTATTCCTCTACTTTTCCAGATTTTGAGAGTGGACGTATATGACTTTGGTAATTAGAAAAAAGGAGGCATTTTTAAAATAACTATTATAACAAAAGATGTGGGCCCAAGTATCCTGATCCCAGTAACTTCATGGGAAACTTAAATATTCTTAGTTAAAAAATACAAAAAGCAGTTTACCTTTTGGAAAAAAAATCTCTATTCCTCTGAGCTATAGGCTGCTTTTGCCTTTCAGAGAATAATAATCATGTGACTTACCAGAACCAAATGGGACCACAGCTATAGAATCGGTGTCTACAGCAGGGCCTGTGTTCTTCCCCTCCTTGGTGTTGACTCACACTCCTCTCTAAGCATATGGCCGTCCTGGCCCTAATTCCATATTTCTCCACAATGTCAGACCTAGCAAGTTACGCTCTAGCAAATTCAACTTCCCTGTGCCCAGTTTCTTCATCTGTAAAGCAGAGATGGTAACAGTACCTACCCCAAAGGATAGTTGGGAGGATTAAATGGATAAATACACGCAAAGCCCTTAGCCAAGTGCCCGGCACATAGGCACTGCTATACGACGTGAGTGCTTGTCGCGGGATGAGCTGGGCAGAGAAGCCGAGGGAGGCACTGGCCGAGACGCTAAACCGCTAAACCAGGGAGAAGCATCAGAGTTCCACTTGCACTGGGGAAGGGGGATCCGGCTTTGGTGCCCCTCCACCTTACTTGCCATGTCCCCCCTGTCCCAGCAGACCTCAGGCAGAGAGAACAGGTGATTCCAGCCAGGTCATCAGGCTGAGTGGGCTCCCAGGGGGTCCCAGAAAACAGAACCCACTGCACCCTGCTCCTCCCGATCGCCAGCAAATACAGGATCTCCATGGCCTCCCGCAGCGAAGCCCTCCGGCCCTCTCTGTGGCCCTCTCTAGGGTCCTTTCCACTGCAGTTCTGAGCTGCACCCCACTGCTGCAGGGCGCATTTACCTGAGCCCATCTAACTCCGTCTCCAGCCGCCTCCGTTCAATCACCAGCCCCACGGTGTTGGCAAACCTCTGTGGTGAGTGGGGCACCCGGGCAGGCAGGAGGAATATCTGCAGTGGTGGAGACAAGGTGCCTGGCAGGGCTGTGGTCCCTCTTGGAGACCTCAGCGCCCGGCATCCTGTGCTTCCCCCGCAGACCCATGGGCCGCTGCTTGTCCACCTGGGCCCTCCTCTTTGCCCAACTCCACACCAGGGAACCGGAGGGGATGTCGTGCTGAGGATGGGGAAGCCTAGAGGAGGAAGTGCCCGAGGATGGGGCAGGTGCACGAGCGAGCAGGAAGGCAGGAAAAGGCAGGGAGGACGAGACCTCAGCCAGGGCCAGCAACAGTGCACAGGGTGGGTTTCAGCTGTGGCAGCTTTTCACCTCCCCACTCCCCTGGGGTCCAGCCTCACCTCTCCCTGCCGAATGACCACATCCCGGTGTTTCCCTCGCTCCAGGACTCGGAGAACCATGTCCCCCTCCAGCTGGCAAAACACCTGTAGGACAGTGAAGAGGCTCAGACCTTTCCTACTCCCTCTTCCAGGTCCTTGGCCACTGCCCAGTCCCTGAGCTCTACCCAGGAAACCTCAGAAACTTCCTAAAGGCCTCGGAGTTTATGAGCAGTTCTGCCACTCTTGTCCTGAGGCCCCTGGGGATGGAGGCTGCTGATCCAGCTGGACTCTGGACCTTGAACCCCCCCAGAATCGGAGGCCCCTCCAGATGATGGGGGCCCAGAGAGTCTGTTTGTGTCTCTCCTTAGGGGCCCACTTTTCTCTTTTAATTTTACTTTTGTTCATTTATTTTGGATGGGTAGTAGAGAAACACAGTTCAAAATCAAAGGTACAAAAGGGTCCTCAGTGCAAATCTCCCCTCCAACCGCCTCCCCCCAGAGCGCCTAGCAACTCCTGTGTCTCGAAGCCTCCAGTCAGGGAGGGGCCAACCCCCACCCCTCCCTCAGCCCCAGGCCCTCACCCAAGCCTACCCCTCAGCCACTTGCCTGTCCCCTGCTCACCCCTCTGCCCTCCCCACCCCAGCCCAGTCCATCCCACTTTGTGATCCTGGAAAACAGGCGAAGAAACTGCCCAGAGAACCTGGCTCCCGGGACCAGGGGGAGCGCCCAGGTCCCCCTCAATACTTGAGTCTCATCATGCATGTCAGGTTTAGAGGAGGGACCAGAGCATGGACAGCCCCTGTAGCTGCGGGGCGGGGGCTCCAACTAGAGCCTCTCTCACCCACAGGGGCTGGGCTATTTCCTGGGGCTCCCCAGCAGGGTTATTGGCTCTGACTCCTCCAGGAGGCTCTAAGGTGTCACTGCGCATGCACCAACTCCAAGGCAGCAGTACTGTCCTGGGATTTCAGCTGTGCCCCTCCACCTACGGTGCGTCTACCCCGCCCCAGGCCATAATCTCCGGCCCCTGTGTGAGAAGCTCCCCTCCCTGGGGGCAGTCTGCAAGCCCACCTCTTCACCCTCCTCGATGTGGTAGTCCTTCCTGGTGTTGGGGCCGCCGACGAACATGATTTTGAGCTGCTCCTGGTGCCTGTAATGGACGAGGGGGAGAAGTCCTGAGCCATGTCCTGGGAGTGAGAGGAGAGGGGGCCGGGGGGGAGCGAGGTGCAGGGGGGAGTTGAGTACACCCCAGAGAAGGAGCAGGGCTGTGTCTGTGTCGCTGTCCCTGTTTCCCCTGCTCTCATCCAGCACATGCCCCGGTGCATGTGTCTCTGTGTCTAGGATTGTGTGTGTGTGTGTGTGTGTGTGTGTGTGTGTGTGTAGGTCCCTCTTTGTGTGTCCCCCGCATCCTCTGACCCAACAGCCAGCATCCCAGGATTGTGTGTGTGTGTAGGTCCCTCTTTGTGTGTCCCCCGCATCCTCTGACCCAACAGCCAGCATCCCTGGGCTGTGCTCAAGGTCTCTAATTACAGGAGGTGCTGGGGCTGGGGGCTGGACAGTTTGTACACACGGGCCACTGCAGCGTAGAGGCTGCGCTCATGACGACGGTGTGGGATGGCAGGGGAGGGTCTGGGGGGGGTCTGAGCCCCCAAACCTAGATCAGTAAGTCCTTGCTGGGTCCTCTCCTGTGGGCTGTTTTTCAGCCCAGGGTGGGGGCATGGGAACAGGAGAGAAGATACAATCTCTTTTCTTTTCTTTCCCTTCTGGGAATAAGCAAGAAATAACATCTGTCATGACCCGCTGTTTGGAAAGATGGGTGAGATTATGGGGGCAGGAGGAGGGTGTCATGGGACAGTTTTGAGCTTAAACACTTGTTTATTTTTCATTTTTGTAGAGATGGAGGTGCCCTTACGTTGCCCAGGCTGGCCCAGAACTCCTGGGCTCAAGCGATCCTCCCCCCTCAGCCTCCCCAGTAGCTGCAATCACAGGCACACACGTCACACGAGCTTGAATGAGTTAGAGCGGCACAGCGCTTCTGGGAGTGGGGAAAAGCTGTGAGGTACTTGGCCGGAGAGGTGGGGTGCAGACTGGATGCACCGGGGGTCCTGGTGGTGTCCGGTGGTCTTGGGGAGTAATGGTGAGAAGGCTGGATTAGGAGGGGGACCACCAGGGAGTTTGGTCTTGGCCTGAGGGGTACCAGGGAGCCTCGAAAGTCTTTTCTTTTTTTAATCAGCTTCACTGAGATATAATTCAGGTATATATGGAAAACTCTGGAACAAGTTCTCTCAAGAACTATTTCAAGCAACCAGTCAGAATGCATAAGCCAGATGTCACTCCTCTGCCCAAGACCACCTTCCCATCTCACTGCGGGGGAGGGGGTTTATGGGCTGAACTGTGACCCCCCTTCCCAAATTCATCTGTTGAAGTTGTAGCTCCCAGTACTGTAGAATGTGACTTGACTTGGAAACAGGGGCCTTGAGATGTAATTAGCTGAGTGAGAACGAGGTTATCCTGGAGTAGAGTGGACCCCTAATCAATCCACTGTGACTGGTGTTCTTTTATGAAGGGAACTGTAGACCCAGACACATGCCCAGGGAGAAGGCCTTGAGAGGATGACGTGGAGATTGGCATGATCGGCAGAAGCCACGGAACACCAGTGACGCCAAGAAACTACCAGAAGCTGGGGGATAGGTCTGGGGCAGAGTCCCCCGCAGAGCCCTAGCAAACAGATACCAGGCACAAGGCCAGTCCTTCCTCTGACCTGAGGTCTCCCAGTCTGCCTGTCTTGGCCTCCACTCCTTGTTTGTTGATATTTATTGGCTGCCTCCTTCCACCAGAAGGTCAGCTACACAAGGGAAGGGGTTTTTGTTAGTTCGTTGCCTGTTGTACCCTCAGTGTCTGGAACAGCCTGGCTTGTAGTAGGTGTTCAGTGAACATCTGTTGAATGAATAAAGGGAGGGCCTGTGCTTGTGGAGGGCTGGGTGGCAGGTCTGGAGGCAGGGCAGCCAGTACTGCCTCAGCTGGAGGTGACGAAGGTGGAACCAGAGCAGTGGCCATGGGCTGGAAAGGAGCGGATGGATGTGAGACACCATCAGGGGCAGAAATTGGTGGACTGAGAATGAGACTGCAGACAGGGACAAAGTGGAGAGAGGAGGCAAAAGATGGTAAAGCTTTGAGTTGGAGGCGACAGCATGGTAGAAGAGATCTCAGGGGACATGCTGACTGTTAGCCGTGGCAGTATTGCACAGTGCCCAAGAGCACGTGTGGACTTTGGAGTCAAACTGTTCCATGGGCTTGAGTCTGGAGCCTGTCCAGCACTAGCTCGGTAACTCCGGGGAAAGTTGCTGACTATTAGAACATCCCGCTGCAGGGGGCTACTGTGAGAATTACAGGTGGTAATGCAAAAACACTTGGCACAGTTTTGGCCTAAGCAAGTGTCAGTGATTGCAGCTGTCTGGTTTGAGGTGCCACCCCACTGGAGATGTCCTGAGGACACAGCAAACATGAGGAATGTGAGCCTGGATCTGGGGACCACTTGAGGCCCAGCCATGGAGCAGAGGGAAGGGGAGGGAGGTGACGGGGCCATGGGGGAAGGCCTGAGGGTCTGCCCGAGAAAGATGGCAACTGGACAGGCCAACCCTGTTGGATGCTGCGGGTAGAGGTGGCCTAGGGAGGGCTGGGTGGGTGTGCTGTGTTTCCGCAAAGAGGGCTCCCCAGAAGAGCAATAAATCAAGATCCTGCCAAAGAAGCTGGTCCTCTGACTTCACCTTTGCCTGCAGCTTACTGGACATGGTCGGCGTGTATGATTTGGCTGTCCCCAGATCTAAGTTCCACTGCAATTCTGGGGCATTGAAAACCACCCTCCCCAAATTTCTGCGTTTTCCCAAAGTGCACTGAGCCCCTTGCGGTTGGAGAGAAGTTTCTCGGCCCTGAAGAGAGGGGCCCGTCCTGCCATCTCATATCTCCCACAGCCTCAGAGGCACCTCAGCCTTCCTCAGAAGGCACAGCCACTAGAGTCACCAGAAAGGGGAACAGACCCAGGGTGGTGGAACCGGAACAGCCTGTCCTCACCTTCCCCTGAAGACACCATGAGAATCGCAGCCGCCCTTCTGCAGGCATCTGGGTCAAGGGGCTGGGCGCTGGAGTGTAAGGACGCAGGTGGAGGAGGAGAGGACAGCGGGGGAGGGTGCGGGGGCGCCTGGGACTCACATGAGCTTGTTGCAGACCGGGGGCAGGAAGGAGGCCCGGTTCTCCTCCACCCACGACCGCACGGCCACGGGGCGCTGCATGGCGCTCAGGGAAGCGTCTTCTGCTTTCTTCCGCCGGGAGGTCGGAGAGCCGGGCTCCGCCCAGCCGCTTCCAGGCCACCTCATTAATCCGCAGCCCTGGGTTCAAAAGTTGGAGCAATCCCACACGACCCCGCGGTGGCTGGCGCGGGGCCCCGCGGTTCCGCCTCTCGGCGACTTCGGCTTGAGCGAGCCGCCTCGCGCCCTGGCCCTCGCGCTGCTCCGCCAGCCTGGCCCGCACACCCGCGCCGGAGGTGGGAGCGGGACACGGGATCCAGGTCACTTGTCCCCAGGGGAACCCAGGGAGCCCCCCGCCCCCCCCCCAAATATGCGAGCGCCTGAGTACATGGTGCTGGCACTGGATTTAAGCCTCAGTTTTCTTATCTGGAAAATGGGGATGACAGCACAGCCGCTCCGGGCTGCCGTGCGCATGTAACGAAAAGATGTCCAGCGGCCGCCGCGGGCCCTGATTAGTGTCAGTACCCTCTGCTTTCACGAGGACCGAGGTCGGGGCAGAGTCCCCAGATGTACTGAGTGCGGCGGGAGGGGGAAGCAGTTGTAAGTACAGCGCTGCGGAAGCCCCCAGCGCAGAACAGGGACGGAGGGGCTCCTCCCAGGGGAGACGCTGTCCTCAGCACCAGCGTCGCAGTGGACACTGAGGAGGTGTCTGGCACTGTTTTGAGCTCTTTGCATGTCTTAGGAATTTACTCAGCTTGCACACTATTCTATGAGGAATTTTACGGATGCGGACAAGGGCCCTCAGCGTCCCCGCCCTCATAAATCTCGGAGGAGGGGGCAGAGGGGGCAAACAAACCCGCGTTTAATGATTACAGCCCGCCCGAGGGGCCCTAGCACGGTTATCCTTGAAGGCCGGGGAGGTGGAGGCTGTTGGAAGTGGGAGGAAGCGGCTTGGTGCGGAGGAGGGGAGGCAATCTGACACCTCCTCTTCCTCTTTCTTTAGGACTCAGAATTCTTAGGAAAATTGGAGGAAGGTGGAGTGGGAGGTGGGAGGTGGGGGAGAAGGAAAATGGCTCCGGCCTCTGACACCAGAATCCAGGCTAGAGAGTTTAAGAAACTCTAACCTCCTCCACCTCTTCCCTTCCAGCCCATCGGGCCCCCTCCCCGTTACCTGGCTGGGCTGGTTTTCTCAGAATTTCAGACTCGCAGACTGCCCTGGTGCAAGTAGAAGTCAAAACCCAGACAGATGCCAAACAGGATTCCCACCCGGCTGGGCTGGGATCCTCCTGTTTCCTCCACTCCCCCCTCCCCCCGCACCTTTTTTCTTCTTTTTCTCTCTCCTTTTTCTTTTTATTTATTTATTTACAACATTTTAACCGAGCATTTCTCCCTAAAATATTGTTTAGCACCTAAATAACTCACACCACCTTCTTTATTTTTCTGAACGATGAGTAATCAGAGGAGATGTAAACAATGACACATGAAACACCAAGGATCTGTGATGTGTTAGGTTTGCTCTGGATGTTTGCTAAATGGAGGGATGGATAGGTGGGTGGATGAAGGCATGAATGAATTCACACTCAAAGATAAAAAAAATGATTCCAGCCCAACAGATGTTCTGTTATATAGTACAAAGGAAAAATGATAGTTACCCTGTATTTGAATTGGTGTAGTCAAATAACATGAATAATTGAGGCCACGAGTAGAATTTTTAGGGTCTGAATTATCCAGATTAAACCTATACATAGGCTAAACTACTGCTGTGTAATCACTATCAAATATGCCCTCTGATTCGTGCTGCGTAGATAAAACACCACATCTCATCTACTCAGATGGCAAGACTAGCGTGGGTGTTGGGCACCATTTGGCTCCAGTGTTCAGAAAATGAACAGTTCCCATTTTATCTGTGTGCTCTGTCATTGTTGAGTCTGAGCCATCTGGAATCCTTCTGGATAGTGACCCGTGGGCCCCTTCTAGTTTCTGGAGTTTACCCTCAGGAGCCACCTTTCTCCTCTGCACACAGCAGCTCATTTAGACCACAGAATCAGACGCAAACTGCATATACCCTACAATCCAAGCTCATCAATGCCTGTCCTGCTTGCTGCTGTCTTGCTCTGGCCTCCCCGGATGGCGCTGGCACCTCCAGGTCGCTGAGACCAGTCGATGCTTCTAGGCTTTGCTGAATCTGGCTGGTGAAATCTATCTTATCCTTTAATTCTTCGATACCTGAACTAGTTACTCCAGACGATCCCTTTCTCAGCCCACCTTGGTCTGTCTTTGTCTGTCTCTGTCTCCCTGTCCCTCTCACTTTCCCACCCTTTCGTATAATTCAGCAGGCATTTAAGAACAAATAGCTTTATATGAATATCAGGGCCAGATCATGAACTGTACTACTTATTTGGAAATCTAGGTTCTGGCCCTGGTAACTTTTTAACTTGACTTATTTATAAGTCTGTTTAAATTTTTCTAGAAATATGTTGGTTTGTTTTTTGTTTGGCTATCATTTTGTTTTGTTTTTCATGTCTCATTTTATTGCATTGTGGCAAGAGAGGATGGTCTATGTTGTGGTATTTTTGGGGGGAGAGATGCGTTAAG
>CAUYSK010096174.1:0-52765 GCA_963575035.1 Avahi laniger | reverse complement strand
GTCTGTGGAGGGTGGCTCTGGAGCAGTCATTGCTGGGATGCTTTTCTAGATCTCCAGGAGAGATGGTTCTGAGACTACCACAAAAATTCAAGTGAACTTGGGAGTTTTGTACAAACTTAGGTATAAAAAATTATTTATTTTTTCTAAATCAACCTAATTTTGGCTTCAATTTCCTATCCCTCTGGTCTCATGAGAAATCAATCTCCCACCTTGTATAGACCTGGGGAAGAGGAACTCCTGCCCTGGGCTTTAGAATGACCCACTCTGATCTCCCTTTGCTGTGTCTGAACAACTTGTTGGTGCGGGGACGCAGGAGGTGGCTACCAAATGTCTTATATCGAGAATTCCCCACCTGGATCCTGTGTTCTCACTTTGCAGACGTGCTCCATTAACGTAGGACCTCAAAGTCACCTGCTCTGGTTGGCTGGGCTTGGTAGGACTCTCCTTCTGGGCAGTCGGACTGGGGGTGGGCTGCATGGCCCGCCTGTGTTGTGAGAATAAACACAGACCAATCAAATGAGAAAAGCCAAGGCTCTTTATTTTTTTATTTTTATTTATTTTTATTTTTTTATTATTCCAAGGTATTGTGAGGATACAAACATTTTAGTTACACTTTATGTCTTTGCCTCACCCAAATGCAGGGTAAAGGCGTGCCCTTCCCTCCCTTTAGTGCTCCCCGTGTCCTTTAGTTGTAGATTCGCCCCCCATCCCCCTAATCCCTGGAGAGTATTTCTGCCATGTGGTCACACTAGTGTTGATCAGTTAGTACCAATTTGATGGAAAGTACAAATGGACAGGTTTTCAGTTTAAATTATCAGTTAAGACCTCAGAGTCAATCCCTATATTTGGTCTGCAAGGGGAAGAGAGAGAAGTAGACAATTCCTTGGCATGCAAAGAATGGTATCCTTTACCTTTTGGTCAAGATCAAAATATTACTCTTAATGATTTATCATTTCCTTGGTTCCAAGAATCTTGATAGTCAAGAAAATAACATCCTACTTGGATTTTAGTGGACAAAAGTCTAAGGAAATTGTTCACTTTTCATGCAGTTACCACTGTTGTGGTTTATTAACATTTCGTTTTATCAGTTGATTTTACACACTTTTAACCTTTTACCCTTGTTTACTTCTCCATCTCAACTCCCCCTTCTCCCTACCTTATGTTTTAGCCACCAGCATTGCCCGGATACTTGCAGTTCTCCAGCGTGCAACACTGTTTCATGGTGTCTCTGCTTTCTGGACACTCTTTCCTCATATTGGCACGTAGCTTAATTTCTGCTTTTCTTGACTTTTAACAAAAAAATTGTTAAAGTGTCAAAACTCCCCTCATCCCACTAGCTCCTACAATGGGTTTAAGTGCTTCTCTTCTGTGCTCATTTATGTAATTTACCAGACTGAAAGCAAATGATCTGTTTAGGATGTCTTCCCCATTGAACACTTCCTAACAGCAAGGATCTTATCTCATTTACCTGGCCAGCCTCAGTGCCTAGTGCAGTGCCTGACACTTAATGGACACTCAATGAATACTTGTTAAACAGATCTGACAATGGAACCTACAACTTTCTCACACTCTCTTCTGTGCTAAACCAGAGAGTACAGTTAGTCTAGAATGAATGCTCCTTCATTTACTTACCCTGTATCCCCAGGGCTCAGCTGAGGACTGGCATAGGAATGTTTGTTTGTTAAATGAATGAACAAATGAATGAATGGAGATATTTGGCTATTTTCACACCCAGAAAGAGCTTAGTTCTTTACATGGTTAGTGATTACGCTTTAACGTTATCTACATATATTTCCCACCAGTGATAACTAGTAGCTTCATTTATAATCTATTTTAAGCATAAAAGCCATCTGAAAAGTATAGAAAATCTGTGTGTGTAATTGTCAATAAAAGTTCATCAATCATCAGGAAGTACAACCCCTTAACTATTACAGTTATTAAACAAAACATCAGTGCTTAATAGGTACCCAAACTCCGTTCTAAGCCTTTACAAAATTAATTTGCAACAATGTTATAAGGCAAGTACTGTTACTATCATCATTTTATAGATGAGGAAAATTGAGGCTTAGTGAATTTAAGCAAGTTGCCTAATGTCACAGAACTAATAACTAAGTAGGATCTGAATCCTACCTCTTACTTGGTTGAAATAGTAGTTCATAGTGAGGTCTCAGTTAATAGCAGTAGTCAACAGTGAAGTCTCTGAAATATTAGACACTATGGATACAAATCCAGGCTCTACCTCTGACTAAACTTGGGACTTGGGATCATTTACTTAACCACACTCTGCTTCAATATTCTCATCTGTTAAACAAGGATGATGATAATACTTCAAATGGCTTTTTGAAGACTGAATGAGATAAAGCATGTAAAGCATTTAGCATCTTACTTGGAACAAAGCAAGCACTGAATAAATATTAGACAATATTTTTATAGATGCCCTGAAGGCGGTGCAATCTTGGAATCCTGCAGAATTAGATTAGAAACTTAATCCAACCTCACACGTGATATACAGGGTAGAAGTATGTGGCACACAATAAGTTTGCAATAAATTTTTGTTCTGTTCCATCTTTTTCATTCCTTTATCAGTGCAGACGTCTGTTAACTCAGATACACACACTACTTACGATGCAGTTGATATGAAATAACATTTTTAAGAATTTTAATGAGTAATAGAGTTTAGGATGTAGAATTTCATGTTTCAAAATATAAAGATAGAGGTATTGAAATTTCGAAGGTAGCTGTAGCTTCTGCGATGACTTTAATTTGGAATGCACCTATAATAATCCTTGCGTTCGCACATTATAGAAAGTGCTTTTGCAGCAAGGGTTTGCTTTCAAAACTAATCTAAGCTCTCCACGACATGATAAATCGTTAATAATACAGACCCAAATCTCAGCATCTGCATGGGCACAGCAGGCCTCCTCGTGTCAGCAGTCTGCACAGGAAAGTGACTCTGCCAAGATCTTTCACTTTAATGAAAAATATTTATCACGGTAAATCTTAAACCTCAAGATTTTACTGACATAATTCATTTCTATTATGATGTACTATGATAGTATATTACCATAGCTATGCTTATGTTTGGAATGATAAAAATGTGCTTTTTAAAGTCATTTTATTACTCTACCTTAGTATGAATAATTTTTGGTGTGCACTCTGAGTAAAGGTATGCACAGTGCATTTGTGGAACTAATAAATCAGTTACTTATCTAATTTTACTAATGACTCCGCAGGTGCCACTCTGTGGAATACGCTTGAGGTGCCAGAATACCATCTTACATTCAGCAAAGAGGAAGCTGCCTCTCTAAATTCCTGACAGACTTCTCTCCACCAATTTATAGTAACCAAGCCTCTGACCTTGAGGATTTGCCGCTGAATAGTATCTAATAAATGTTAGAATGTCTTAATGGAGAAAGATAATGAAAACAATCAAGAGTGAGAATGAAAGCAGTTTATTTTAAAAAATATATACTTTGAAATTGTTTTTTAAAAGCAAACCTCTCTTCTCAATCTTGTTTTTTTTTGCTTTAGCCAACATTATAACTCAAACCAACAAAGGGAAAAAGAACTAAATGGATACCTATTCCATCCCAAGTACTGGCCAGATACAAGAGTGTCACTTAATTCTCACCATAGCTCTTTGAGACAGGCATCATTTATGAACAAAGAACGCAGTCTTGGTTAGGTTAACTATCTTGCCAGGGTTCAGTCCTAGTAGGTAGTGGAGCCCAGATTCTAATCTAGGTCTGTTGGGCTCTCGAGCCTATTTTTCCTTCTAGTATATCACGCTGTGAAAAACAAAAAGAGCACAGGTTTAAACAATATGTCTTGGATAACACAGAAAATAAAAGCATTGAAGAGCTCCAATTAGATATTCAAAGCTAAGCTACAAATGTGTGCTTCAATTTCTAATTTTTTTTGATAGTTTTTACTTGTCACATAAAAATCTAGTGTCAGGATCTCTGTGACGGGGTTTATAGCGTAGTTTAAACCTCTGTGCATTATATGCATTCTATTATTGATATAATTGCGCTGAATCACTTGCAAATAGTTAAGGAAAAAAGACCTATTTAACACCATGCAAATTTGTATTAAAATAAATCTCATTGGTTAAGCTACAAATGTTTCAGTTAATGGTTAGGGCCCATACTCTTCCTCACCCTCCCTAAAATTTTAATCATTGAATGCTCTACATTTTTGTGCATTGCAAGTACAGAGAGTGGATTCATCATCAGAAACCACCAGTGCCACCTACTAGTTGATAAAAAGAGAATAGGATTCTGGGTAATTTCCATGTTGCCCAATAAAGTCACTCAATGGATATGATCTTTTCTTTCCTGTTTGCCTTCTCAGATAGGATGTTTACTATTATGGACATTTTATTAACATTGACTACATTGAGTTATTAAAAATTACACTGCTAATATTCAAGAGAGTGAAGGGAATATTTTTTGGGGGGGAACAGGAAGAAGCTGATGTTCTGGCATAAAAATCAAGAACACTATTAGGGTTCAGCTGTAACAATAGGAGTTTTCTAAAATCCCAAATGCCCTGTTAAACTGTGATGAAGCAGCAAAAACCAGTTACACACATGAAGATACATTTGGCTAACAAGTGTTTAAATCTGGGTCTGTGATATGATGTCACTGAGTCAGCAAGGACACAAATGCAGTGACAGCAGGTACGAGCTCTCTACCAGTCCCAGTTACAGGGGTTTCATTTATGTCCTAGAAGGAGCCTTTGTTTGGTTTCACAAAGTGTTCTTCCCAATTTCTACTCATCCCCAAATCCCTCTGGCTTTTGAACCTATCATCAGTTGCCAATCAGCAAGGAAAAGCAATTCGGGCTATAAATTTTTGTAACAAACTTTCTTACTAGATTGGCCCCAGCCACCAAGTTAGATTTACACATTATCCGATTCATTTTACTGTCAGCCGAGATGAACTCTTTGGTGGCTGTCTTCTAGAAACTTGAATTGTGATGTATGCTGACAAGATCACTTCAAACTTACATTTTTAAGGAAAACCTAAAACAGGAGGCTAACAGAATTTGCCACTGTCTGAATCTGTGTTTCAGTTACAAAGCTAAAATAAAAAACTGTTCGGATGAGAGCCTCTCTAGAAAATCCAAAAAGATCCAGAAGGACTGGTTAGAGGTTTTTAACACTATCACACATCCATTAAATTGGATTGTTTCCATGTTATAGTTATATTCAGTGGGTGACTTTTCAAATCTTAATGCATTGGTATCCATGCACATACTGTGTGTGTGTATTTTTCCTCCAAAGTTCTTGTTTAAAGCCTTTATGAGTTCTTCTGCGATATCAAAATCTTTTGAATTGTGCTCATAAACTAACCCAATATGTTCTAAATTTCTGGGTCATAATTACAAAATGAACAGATTCATTTTTCATCACAAATTTTAATTAAGAATTCCAGTTATGCAATTATTTGCTAATGAATAATATCTACTCAGTGCCAAGGCATACTATTAAATATGTTTACTCAAAAATATGTTTTCCAAAGACAGTTTCCATGGATCAGTTTCTCATTTGTATGCCATCGACCTCAGTAATTGTCATATTAAAATAAGAGGAAAATGCTTACCTCCTGTATCTTTGAGATAGGTAGGGACTCAGGAGATAAGGATAGTTTATAATTGATGGAAATAAATAAACTTAATATTAAAGGCTAATCAGCCATGATTTTGGCTCCTCATAAATATTAAGCTGCTGAATTCTGTGATTTATTGTTGTTCAGATCATTTGCCTAGGCTATCCAATTGTCCATTCTTGGCTAGGCTTTTGCCTATAAAAGGGAGCGGTAGAGAAACTCATTTGCCCAACATTTATTTACTGTGAAAAAACTATTCCAGTCTATTCCATACTATTCCATAAATATGTTCTTGGTTCCCATGTAGTAAGGGAACAATCAATTTGGTTGCTTTTGACTTTTTTTTTTTTTTGCCAGCTTTTATGTCGAAGAACAAAAAATATAAGTAAACAAACAAGTAATCTATTTTTGATATCAGGCGTGTAGCCTATAGAAGGGGAATATTTCCAGAAATTGGAAACAAAGTTAGCCCTTACTGGTTTAACCAGTAGAAACAAACAAGGGCTGAGATTTCTGCAGACAGTCTGAGAGACAGTGAGTTCCAAGGGAAAAGGGGACCTCCCAAATCAAATCAGGGCATTACAAAATCCAATCAAGGTGACAAGGATATATCCCCAGGATAAGTCTGTAACTAAAGTGGAAGGGGGCAGGATCGCTCACACTCATTCATTCTTGCATACATTCATTTCACCATTTGTTATTAATAGCAGCAATCTGCTTTGTGTAAAGCACTATGCAGAGATAAATGAGAAATACCTTGCATCTAGACAGCAACTTAAAATTTCAAAAGCAGTTTTATCATTCAGAGTCCTGGCAGGGAACAGATGGCACACTCATCTTGGGTAATTTGAGAAGCCTTTACTAAAGGGACTGTTTATTAAGGTGTGGGTAGGGTGCAGAGAGACTGTAAGGGCCAGTTACCCTGGGGCCTTACTGCCCCTAGGTCCTGAGGAGCCAGGGGAGAGAGCTAATTGCTCCAGTAGAACCTGGAGACACAGATTCTGTGGGGAGGACTCCCTTGCAGGACTTGTGACCTTCAGCCAAAGGACTCTGCCATCTGAGGTGACATGCAGAGAGGGGGCAGAGGAAATAAATATCACAAGCCATTGTCTCTCCTCTCTCTGCTCCCCTGCTTGCTCCTCATTGGTTGAACCTCACTGAAAGCCAAAGGGCAAGGAGGCCCATAGAGTTCACCTCCTAGGGGAGCAGGGAGCAAGAGGGTTAAGAGTGGATCTGGTGGAGAAAATGTAAATCCACTATTTAATTTTATTTTCATCCTTACAGAACACTGTATAGTAGGGATCCTCCTTGTGCACATGAGAAAATCGAAACTGGAAAAATGTGCTAATTATAATCCAGTTATGTAGCAGAGCCAGACCTTGAACCTGGGCCTTCTGAATCTAACTTTGGTACTTAGTACACTGTCTCCCTCTTCTCTGCCCTTTGGACTCTCTTATTACACTTATCTCACCATGTAACTTTATTCACATGTTTTATCACTTATTGGACTGAGCTCCTTGAGAGGGGGAACTAGGTCTTTGCATCATTACTGTCTAGAATAATGGCTGGGACAGGAACCCTGGAGGAGACTCTTGATGGACCGAGTGATGAGTGAGAGAGCGAGCCACCTAACTGAAGAGGCAGATGTGCAGGGAGTTACCGTCACACACAGCAACATGTTGTAAATACTAAATCGAGGGGTAGAGGAAAAGTGCTGTGGCTGTATAGGACAAGGAGCAATGAATAGTAGGCCTCATGTCATGGGTCCCACCAGCTGAAAGACAGGAGTCCACAGGAAGAGACTCTAAGAGATGTGTTGTGGTCTGGGATCCCAACAGAGGCAGAGGAGGGTGGCAGGGCATGGTGTATTTGGGCACGACTGGTGCTCTTGGAAGCAAGGAGCGGGAGATGTGACCGGAAAGACAGGATGAAATCGCTGTCTGGGGTTCCTTAATTGGCATGTACTGGAGTGGGAATGTTTTTCTTGGGTGTTTAGAAGACATCAATTTTTGAGGAAAAGGTGATCATAATGCTTTTGAGAGAGAGAGAGACAGGTCTCAAGCCAGAGGAAGGAAGAGTTTGGAGAAGCAAGAGGTTTCAGAAGGAAGAATGCTAGCGTAGAGGGCAGAAGATGACTTGAGTGGAGGTGGAGTCAAGAGAAAAGTAGGACCGTGCACGAGAAGACACAGCAGAGTTGGCGGAGGTTTGAGTGTCAGGGAGGAGGATGTGGGGGATTTTTCCAAGTTTGTTAGTCTGGTTGAATTTAAGAAAAGTTGAATTATTGTAAGAGATGGAGACACAGGAGGTGGAAGGGGTTTCTAGGGGGGATAATTGGCTTTGAGTAAGTGGAGCTTAAAGTGCAGGCATGGTGTCCGTGAGGGGGTGCCCAGCAGAAAAGTGGAAATTATTGCTATAATTATAGCTAGTAGACAGAGGAAACTCACATCTTGCAGAGAAAGGCCAAAATCGAAATGAGCCAGACACATAAGGGAAAGCAAGAGGAAATCCAGTTTAAATCTAACTAACCAGGCTAACCTCTCTGCCTTCTGCAGTGGTGCTGAGGAATGCCTGGGTGGGAAACTTTTCATCCTTCACGCTACCGGACTCTGTCCTCCAACACAGAAACCACACAGGGGAGAATTACGGAGTTATTCTCCGTCCTGACTCGTGGCTTGAAAACATAGTATCTTTTTGAGCTGACTGGTTGGTGATATCTTTCCAGCCTGACACTTTTACAGAAAATGCTGATGGATACTTTTAAAACTTTTTATGAAACTACTCAAAATCATTATTTTAGGAATGCAAAGGAAACTTTGGTCTTTCTTAGTGTGGTGTAGATAAGGAAATAATGTTTTCCAATTAATTTACTTTACCATCACCACCCCATGTAAAATTTAGCATCCTTGGGCTCTGATCATCAGTATTTGCTGCTAAAGTCTAAATGATCTTGGGGAAATACAAATCAGTGGCTTCTCTCAATTTTTTTGGACAATATGAACATGCCACTTACTCGATTTGAAATATTAACATGAAATATAATACAGAGTGGATCATTTCTTGACAGTTGGATGATAAAATGCTCTAAAAATAAAGATTAGATCACTTCCATTTCTCTTTACAAAAAATTCTGAAAAAAAATAGGACAGGATTCTAATTCTTCAAGCAGAATTTTCCATTTTATTTAGAAAAAGAAAGATTATGAAAAGTGAGTATGAGTATTGTGTGCATCACGATATTATTTAAAGGTCAGTGCACTATGAAGTAGAATGGGCATTCAAGACGATTTGTGATGTAATAGTGATAGGATTACAAAAATGGCCACTTTCTTTTTTCTTATGGTGATTAGTTTCTTTATTTATATTATGCAGGTTATTTTAAAACAACTTATATAGTGTTCTCCTAATATCTAGAGGAGAGAGAGACGGAGTGGGGGGAGAGAGAGAGAGAGAGAGAGAGAAGAAAAGCAAATGAGAACTCTAATTAGATTTAATAGAACATTTCCAAGAAAAAGATAGTCTTTTAGCAGCACCTGCAGTTTCAATTTCCGAATTGTAGGTGGTTACATTGACAGGAACTTACTTTTTTTTTTCTTCTTGTTTTATGATTTGTCATTAATGGAGGGAGAAATAAAATAGACATAAGTATTTGTTAATTTCATGCAAACCATTTCAAATTACACAGAATGTCATAGAATGTATGCATAATTACATAAGCAACCTTTGTATTAAAAACATCACTTTATTACCCTCTATAAACATTTTATGAATCTGTTTCATTTATGATTAAATTAAGAGGAAATGAAAGGGGAGGATAAACTACAAAGGATTCTTTCCTCATCTTTTAAACTGACTTCGTTAGAACTTTAATTTAGTGCCATGTATAGCTGAGCACTCCAAGAGTAGAGATGGCACAAATCTACACTTTTATTATTCAGTCAAATGTTGAAAAAGTAGTGTTTGGCTTTTGATGAATATTTAATATGTCAGAGGACTCTCAAGATTCCACTTTAGCAGTGAGATCTGGGGCAGTTTTCAGCAGAGATTGAATTTCCAATCTGGCCTCCTGGGTTCCCTCTACCATTTTTCTTCCTTTCACATTCCTTAAGTTGCAAAGAGGCAGAAAAAATACAACATCCTTTGCCCAAAACAGTCTCTTATGAGTGCTCTGTAACTAAGGTAGATTAGGAAAAGGACTCTGGGACCAAGCAATTTCCCATTCTGGAGAAAGCAGGTTGTTCTTGGTTAGAGGCCACAGGAGTGTAGTTGTTTAGTGAAGGTTCTGACTCCCTGTTAATGGCCTTAAGCCTTGAGGGCTTAATAGAAAGCCAGCCTTCTTCATACTGCAGCACAGAGGTTGGCCCTGGTTTGAACACTCCCTCTCTTATCTCTTGATCAGCACAAGTCAGTGTGGGACAAGAAAATGGGCCTTTCTTGGTGGACTGATCTTAGAAATCCTTGCATTTCAGGAGGATTGGGAAAAGCACTGTTGGAAAGTCTTGCTGTGATTAACAGAAATTGAGTGAAGAAGGAAATGAGAAAAATTGAGTAAAAAATCAGGGAAGCATGAATTCGAGATCCCCCTGCCAAAAATTATGAAAATTATTAAGTCATATATTACATTATTCAATTATTTTATTAGGGTAAGTGCAAAGAGCACAAGTTTTGATTTTTGTTGTCGTTGTTGTTGTTTAGCTTTGGCATCCTGACAATTACAGCTTTCAATTTCTTCTCCTGTAATACTGAGATAATATTTAACATGAAGGTTATTGTTAGGAATGAAGTAAATGATGTTTGCAAAAACATTTTGTAAGTTTTATAAAGACTGTAAAACTCTGTATTAAGATTAGATATTACCAAAGTCCAGTATCCAACTTGGTGGCCATATCAGAATTACCTGGGAATGATTTCTTGAAAGATATGTGCCATACCTCCTTCCCTTCATTCCCCAGTATAATAAACCCCTGGGATGTCCTTTTTATCCAGTCTTCCATTGAGTACCACTGTGATGTGTCTCATAGGTTCTTTAGAATAATATAAATGGGTAAAAATAACTGCCTTCAGCAGTGAGTGCTAGAAAGCATGGGCTTTATTTGTATCCCTGGTGCTTAGGACAATGGCTGGCTAAATATATATTTATTGAATGGATAGCTTGAATGATAATATACAGATGCTTATCAGAAAGGTGAATGTATTCCTACTACTATATGTACTACACTTTTTAAAAAATGTGAAGTATATCTTTATTACAGTTCTGAAACAAAACCAAAGTAGAATAATTTTTTAACATGATCAAAATGTAAATCTCTCATATCAAAATCCAATAGTTCTTAATGGTAAAATATAAGAATTTCTTTAAAGAAAATAAAAGCCATGGATATCAGTCATTTTCTATTATTATTTACCATAATTTTGAAGGTGCTAACCAATGCAATAAGACAAGAAAATGATATATAGTCATAAATGTTGGAAGGAAGGGAAGCAAACATTGTAAAATTTTTGAAACAAAAAGAGGGTTTAGCAAAGTGAACAGTTTATAAAATAATGCAAAAACTACTAGCTTTCCTATATGCCAAATATGCACATAAATATTGTTGCAACAAATAATGGAAAAAATATCCCATTCATGAGAGTAAATTAAATATAAGTTACCTGAGCATAAATTTGGAAAGAAACATGCTGCATGTATTTGAAGAAAACTATTAATATAATGTTCTTCAGAAGAACATAAAAGAAGACTTGAGTAAATGAAAAGCCAGATTTTATTCTTATATACAAAGTCTCAATGTAATAAATAAGTCCATGATCTCTAAATTAATGTCTAAATACAGTGTAATTGTAATTAAATTCCCAATGCTTTTTTGTGGGGATATAAAAGACTACTTTAAAAGACATTTTGAATCATAATATAGGATTAGTTTGGAAAGTTCTGGAAAAAGAAAGTAACTCATGCTTGTTCATGTAATTATATATATTTTAAAGCTATAGCAATTAAAACAGTGCTACAATGATACAAGAAGAAGTATTCAAGTCAATGGAACATAGTAGAGTATAGAGATAGACATAAGTATGTGTGCAAACTAAAGTATAATTATGGTAGCATTTCAAGCAAAAATGGAAATGTTAAATTATTAAATAATTAAGTTGAGATAACTATCTGTTTTTGGAAAAAAAAAACTGGAATCCTATTTTACACTTCATTGTGCACCAAAAATAAATTTCTAATGGATCAAATATCTAAATTTTAAAATGAAATTATAAGAAATGTAAGTAAATATTTCCACAGTTTGCCTACTGTGGACATTTCATGTAAATGGAATCATACAATAGGTGGCTTTTGTGTCTGGCTCCTTCACTTAGCATAATGTTTTCAAGATTCTTTTATTTCGTACTATGTATTGGTACTTCATTGTTTTTATGGTTGAATGACATTCCTTTGAATGAATATACCACATTTTGTGTATACACTCATCAGTTTTGTGTATACACCTCATGGACATTTGAGGTGTTTATACTTTTTAGTTATTAGGAGTGATGCTCTATTAATATTTTTACATAAGTATTTGCATGGGCATATGTTTTTATTTCTTTTGGATATATACCTAGGAGTAGAAATACTGTTATAATCCTATGTCTAAATTTTTGAGGAACTGCCAAACTGTTTTCCACAACAGGTACACAATTTTATATTCCCATCAGCAATGTATGAAGGTTCTAATTTCTCAACATCCTCACCAATACTTATCAGCCAACTTTAGTGGATATGAAGTGTTATCTCATCATGGTATTGGTTTTCATTTCCCTAATGACTAAAAATGGTGAGCATCTTTTTTATGGGCATATTGGCTATTTGTATATCTTCTTTGGAGAACAGTCTATGTAAAGTCTTTGCTCATCTTACAAGTGGGTTATTTGCCTTTTATTGTTGAGTCTTAAGAGGTCTTTATATATTATGTATACAAGTCTCTTACCAGATATATGGTTTGCCATTTTTTTTCCTCATTCTGTGGGTTGCCTTTTCACTTTCTTGATGGTGTCCTTTGAAGTACAAGCATTTTAAATTTTAATGAAGTCCAATTAATATAGTTTGTATTTTGTTGCTTGCATTTTTGGTGTCCAATCTAAGAAACCATTGCCTAATCTAAGGTCATAAAACTTAATCCTGTGTTCTCTTCTAAGAGCAATATAGTTTAACTCTTACATATAGGTATACAATCCATTTTGAGTAAATTTTTTATATTATGTGAAGTGGGGGGTCTAAGTTCATTCTTTTGCATGTGAAAAGACTAGTATTCTTAATATTCCTAAGTGTATCTCAATAAGAAAAAAATATATAAATATATCAATAATAAAATGGAAAAATGATATTGAACAGGTAATTTCAACCAATTGACCTGTAAAAAGATAGCAGCTATCCTAGTAATCAAAATGCAAATTAAAACAATGAATTATCATTTATTCAACGAGATGTGCAGCCAAAACTCACTATCTAAAGTGATGGTATATACTATCACTTTGTTCGTGAAAATATATCCACTATATGCTAAGAGATAAAGATAGACTGTGAAAGAGCTTATTCTATATGCTTCCATTTTTGAAAAGCAAAACTAAACTGAGGACTGTGTGTGAGTGGATGTGTGTGTATGTCTGTGTGTGTGTGTGTGTGTGTGTGTGTGTGTGTGTAAGGGGATAAATCAAAACATTAAAAATTCCTGGGTTTTTGAAACAGATAATTTTCTTTGTTTTACACACCCTCAAATACTGTGAGAAGTTTTCTTTTCTTTTATTGAGCAATAATTAGTTTTATTAGCAGAAAAACTTAATCTTTATCAATAAAATAAAAAACTTTGTAAAACTTTTCAAAATATTCCAACATTTGATGGTAAATACACTCATAAACTTCCCCATGTCCCTCTGCCCTGAAAAAAGACAAAGAACTTGGCTATTATTTAGTATTGGACCTAAAAATTATTTTTATCTCCATTATTGATTTGGATATTCTAGGGAGTTTCTGTGTTTCTTTTGCCAAAATTATCTAGATAATTGTATTAATTTTCTGCTTTCCTTAATGTAAATGCAAATTCAAAGAGTAGGAACCATTTTTCAGAGTTATCATTTTTCTCTGCAGGAGTTTCTGAAAATTGTCACAAAATGGGTTGCTTCATGATGGGTTCTTTTCTCTTTTTTCACAGGAATAGTGATAAACATAAAAGTTTGTATATCTGACCAAAATGTGTTATGTTATTGATAATATGACATAAATCACAGTTATAACCTATGTCATAAATTCAAATATGAACCTTTATATTTACTTTAAATAACAAAATTATATTTCACATATTAGAAAAAAGCATGATGATATTTTTACTGATTATACAAAAGGCCTCAAAGTGCTATAAAATGAATATATAGCCTATACAAATCAACTTTATTCATGCCATATATAACAATTATCAAAAGTTAATGGGCTAGCTAGAGTAAATATTAAACATTTGATTAACAATATGTACACCTGTGAGACAGTTTATATATTCTTTTAAAGAATTATTTCAATAGACCATAGCTTTTTGAAAGAGTTATACATGGAAATTTGAACTAAGAATATTTTTATTCTTAATAATGTATTCGTTTACACATAGAGCTATGTTCAAAATCTTTCTATCATTTTTGTTAAATACACACACATTGCGCTTACATTAGAGTTCACTATTGGTACTGTGTACATTCTATAGGTTTGGACAAATGTATAATGACATGTATCTACCATTAAGTATCATGCAGAGAAGTTTCACTGCCCTAAAAATATCCTTTGTGCCCTGCCTATTCATCCCTCCCTCTCTGTCTCCTAACCTCTGGCAACCACTGATCTTTTCACTGTTTCCATAGTTTTGCCTTCTCCAGAATGTCACAGCTGGACTCAGAGCATGTAGCCTATTCATATTGGCTTCTTTCACTTAACAATGTGCGTTTAAGTTTCCTCCATGTCTTTTCATTGCTTGATAATTCATTCTAGTGCTGAATAATATTCCATTGCCTGGATATATTATGGTTTATCCATTCATCTACTGAAGGACATCTTGGCTTGGCTGCTTCCAAATTTTGGCCACTATAAACATCTATGTGTAAGATTTTGTGTGGACATAAGTTTTCAGCTCCTCTGGGTAAATACTAAGGAGTGCAATTGCTGGATTATATGGTAAGAGTATGTTTGGTTTTGTAAGAAACCACACAACTGTCTTTCAAAGTGGCTGTACCATTCTGTGTTCCCACCAGCAATAAATGAGAGTTCCTGTTGCTCCACATCCTCATCAACATTTGGTGTTGTCAGTGTTCTGGATTTTGGCCATTCTAATAGGTGTGTAGTGGTATCTTGTTTAGTTTGCATTTCCATGATAACATATGATATGGAGCATCTTTTCATATGCTGATTGGTCATCTGTGTATTTTCTTTGGTGAGATGCCTGTTCAGGTTTTGGGCCTTTATTTTTGAGGGGCACAGGGTGGGGTAGAAACACTGGTGCTGTGCCACAGGCTTCCATCAGCCCAGTATGACCATAAATATCTTGTTCAAGGTAAAAGTCATAGAGAAAATGTGTGGCTATAAGCAAGAAGGATTAAAATTGCTGTAAATTTCTAAATACAAATTTGGCTAAAAGGAAAAAGAACAATGTCTAGTATAGGAAACAACTTTGATCCAGGTCTGACTGCAATGGGCTATTCCTTCTGTCTACTATGGAACCAGCAATCAGTGCAGAGGATGTGCCCATGATAAAGACAGGTGGGAGGACACAGCTCCCCTGTGTCTCCCCCATTCCTTAGGGAGGTGTGTCCAAATTTCACTGTTAAAAGTAGTACTGTGTATGAAGGACCAGGTGAGGCGAGACCAGAACTAGACTTCCTGAATTGCATAGCATTAGCCGTGGAAGGGAATGTATCATCACTCAAATATCTTCTCTAATACCATGCAAGGCAATTTTTGCTGTGCTGTAGTACATATTTCTACTTTTACCTTTTTCTGAACCAAAGGTCATTTTAATTTTTTTTATTTAAAATTAACATTTATTTCCTTAAACTGACAAATAAAATTTATAAATATTAACTGTGTATATGTTGTTATGAAATATGTATACATTGTGGAAGACTAAATTGAGCTAATCAACATGTGGATTACCTCACATACTTATCAATTTTTTTTTTGTGGCGAGAACACTAAAATTACTCTCAGAAATTTTCAAGAGCATAATGTACTGTTATTAACTACAGTCACCATATTGTATAATAGATCTCTTGAACTTATTCCTCCTGCATAACTGAAACTTTGTATCCTTTGATTAACATTCCCCAGCCCTGGTAATCACCATTTTACTCTCTACTTCCATAAGTCCAACATGTTTAGAGTCCACCTATAAGAGAGATCATTGGCCTATTTTTTAATTGGGTTATATTCTTATTATTGAATTTTAAGAGTACTTTCTGCATTTTGGATAAAAATCTTTTAACAGATACATCTTTTGGAAATATTTTCTCCCAATCTTTGGCTTGTCTTTTCATTCTCTTGACAGTGTCTTTCACAGAGAAGAATTTTTAAATTTTAATGAAGTCTCGCTTATCAATTTTTTATTTCATGGATTGTGTCTTTGACATTGTTTCTAAAAAGTCACCGTCAAACCCAAGGTCATCTAAATTTTCTCCTATGTTATCTTATAGGAGTTTTATAGTTTTGCATTTTGGATTTTGGTCTATGGTAAATTTGGGTTAATGTTTGTGAAGGGTGTAAGGTCTATATCTAGATTTTATTTTATTTTATTTTTTTTGCGTGTGGATATCCAGTTGTTTCAACACTATTTGTTGAAAAGGCTATCTTTTCTCCATTGCATTACCTTCGCTCCTATTTATGGGGCCTATTTTTGCATTCTCTATTCTATTGTAATGATCTGTTCGTCTATTCTTTTGCCCATACTATACTATTATCTTGATTATTATAGCTTTATAGTAAGTCTTGATGTCAGGTAATGTTAGTCCTCCAACTTTGTTTTTCTCCTTCAAAGTAGTGTTGGCTATAGTGAACCTTTGGCCTTTCCATATAAACTTCAGAATCAATTTGTTGATGTCTACAAAATAGCTTGCTGGGATTTTACTAGGATTGTATTGAATCTATAGACCAAGTTGGCAAGAACTAACTTCTTAACACTCTTGAGTGTTCCTATCCATGAACATGGAATATCCCTTCATTTATTTAGTTCTTTGTTGATTTCTTTCATCAGAGTTTTGTAGTTTTTCTCATATAGATCTTGTACATACATTGTTATGTTTAGGAAACCTAAGTATTTCATTTTTGGGGATGCTAATTTAAATTATAGTGTTTTAATATCAAATTCCTCATTTACTGATGATATATAGGAAAGAAATTGACTTTTGTATGTTAGCCTTGTATCTTACAAGATTGCTATAATTGTTTATTAGCTGTAGTTTTCTGGTAAGTTATTTTAGATTTTATGCATAGAATGAACATGTCATTTGTGAACAAAGATAGTTTTATTTTATTTTCTTGTCTTAAGTAGGACTTCCAGTATGTGTGAAAAAGCAGGAGTGAGAGGGCACATCCTTGCCTTGTTCCTGATCTTAGGGGAAAGTGGAATATCTTGCACTGTCTTGCTTTTCCTTTTTTCTTTTCTCCCACAAATATGTCCCATCCTTTGCAACTGAATTGATACTAAATGCAAGAGGGCAATTTAAGATATATGCCTAGGTATGACATGGAGGGAAAGACACTATCTTTTGTTGTTGATAGCTTCCAGGATTCAGTTTGCTGATCTACTAATTAAACAGAGTGCCAAATATCTAAGGTCTTTTGTAAAGGTGATTTGATGTAGTGAAAAGAGCACTGCATAGAGACAAATACAACCAGGTTTAGGTTTATATTCCAATTCCACTCCTTAATAGCTGCGTGATCTTGGAAAAGTTACTTTAATCTGATGAGTTTTAATTTTCTCAAGTATAAAACAGGGATAATAGCAATCTTCATAGGATTGTTAAAGACTTAAATGAAATAGCAGAGCAAAGCACATAGTAGGCTGGCAATAAGTATTAGTTCTTTTGCTCCTTTACATAAATTGTATGATTTTATGTAGATTAGTTTCAGGGGCAAACTACACATGACTATTGAACAGTGTTGAATAAAAGAAGTGAAATAAAGGCCTTTGAAAGGCTGGCATAGGCTTACCCATCTCATCTTCACTAGACTGGGTACAGAGTAAGTGCTTATTAAATTGCATATAATTAAGATAAAAAAGCAACTTAGAGATTACTTTTCTTTCACGTCCTCCCTCTTTTATAACCACAGGCACTTTCCTGTGCCTGCCTCTGCATTCACAGCCATTTTAAATTTAAGTTTATTGAACCATACAACTGAGACTGTTACAGCTACTACTAGGGTGGTGGTGGTAGGTTACGACAATGCCTGGAAAATCTTGCTGTCTGGGGATCTAGTTCATCTCTAGTTCACAAGAGGCAAGTAAATGTACTATATTGTGCCAACTCTCACGGCGACTGCCTGAGATAGTGCATCAACAAAGATGCCGTGGCTGCAGCAGGACTCATGGGAAAAGACATTATGATTAATTAGTTATGCCTGCCATGGGTGCCGCAAAAGGGACTGGATGCCCGCATGCCCTGTATTTCTATTTTATATATGTGAATTCGCTACACCACAGGAAAAATGGAGGACGGGAAAAAGTAACAGGTGATTTCCAGACAGGAAGGGAGTAATCAAGTTTATAAATGTTTCTCATTTAGTAGATTCACATTTTTAGGTCCCATCTATATCAAAACATTTTTCATTTCCCTCTTGAGAAGTTTTCCCTGGTAGGAAGATTTTGGTAGCCATGCTTTGAAGAAGTCTTATGAGAATTTTATTTTTCTTGCTAGAGGTTTTGCAGTAGCTGCAAAAAGCATTTATAAAATTTTGTTCTTGTCATTGGAAAGCTTAATCATTTTGCCTATTAAATAAAACCTAGGCTTATACTGGTCTTCTTTTTCTCATTTTCTTGTCTCTTCTATTGGCTACTTAATTATAGCGATAGGACATCTAAAATAGCTTGTACTTCACTGTTCATTGGCCGTTCCCCACTTCGCCATGAGCATTGTTTGTTTATTTATTTATTTATTTTTTATTTATTCAGGACATTATGGGAGTACGAACATTTTGGTTTATATAACGCTGTTTCCCCTGCCCAAGCCAGGGCTATAAGTGTGTCCTTCCCCCATACAGTGTATTCTGCTTCCATTAGTTGTGGGTTTACCCTCGCAACCCCCCGACTAGCAGCCAGTGAGTATTACTACCATGTGAACTCCTTAGTGTTGGTCAGTTAGTACCAGTTTGATGGTGAGTACATGTGATGCATGTTTTCCCATCCTTGTGATGCCTCATTTTGAAGGATGGACTCAATCTCTATCCAGGATAATATAAGAGGTGCTAGATATTATTGTTTTTTGCAGTTGAGTAGTATTCCATGGAATATATATACCACATTTTAAATGTTAAACTTTGTGGATTATGCAAAAATATATAATCCCAAAGGAATCTCACTAAACTCATATTTTAATAATGAGAGGTAATTATTCTGAGGAGAAATGAAAAAGTGAATAATCCTACAAGCATATGTTAAATGTCGAATGATTTCTGGTAGAATAGACTTAAAATTGAATGGATTCTAAAGCTCATCTATGGCCAGGTCTTCTATTTTGCTGATGAGCAAACTGAGATTCAGAGAAGTTAGCAATCTTTTGGCTTCAGTGAGTTAGGTAAGCATCCTGTTGGAATGGACTCCAAGCCTCGTGACACTCAGTGTTCTATGACTGCTCCTCGAAGCGCTGTGTCAGAAATGAGATGGTGGTGTATGTGCTGAGGATGCCATAAGGCTTTCCTAAGGAGAAGGCATGGATAGGTTGAGACAGAAGAACCAGGAAGGTTTAATCAGTGATGGAATTAGGTTAATCAGAATTACTTTTAAATTCATCAAAGCTTCTCCATATAGGAAGAGAGATTTCAAAAGAGACTGAAGGACAATTAAAAATCAAACAATGGGCTAATGGGATTTTGGGGTCTGAATTCTAACAAATACAGTTGATTGAATTATTACCTGCAAATAGTTAGAATTTAGAAGTAAAAACAGGATGAAACTTGGAATTCAATAAATATTAGTCAATAATCAACCAATGAGAAAAATTGCCACAATCTTTGCTAGTGGATAAAAGGCAAGAGGTAAACTAGGGCAACAAACCATCATTGTGGGCACGTTTCTGTGGGAGTTCAGAGAGGAAGTCAAGACATGGCTTGCTCTTTTAAGGAGAGCAGGATAACTGTTAGATCCCAGAATGCATATCAAGATACCCTTGTGAACAGATATGTTCATTCTGTGGTTCTTGTTCTGGCAGTGAAGAGAGATAGGTTTCTACGTCCTTCTCCTTCTTTCCTGAAAGTTCATAGATATGCATTGCCCTTGCCCTTCCCAGACAAGAGAAATGCAGGCGACCTGTGTTAGTAAATTCTTTAAAACTTGGTGCCTAGAAGGAAGGTGAGAAGAGCAATAAATATATCTTCTCCTTTATTCAATAATTTTACAAAAACATATTGGACACCTATGAAGTGCCGAGCATACCATCCCACAGTAATAGGGGCCTGGCAAGACTTACAAGATGGTGATATAACCACAGTGAAGATGATGACAACCACAACAATGACAATGATAATAATAGCAATTTCTATGTATCGAGTCCCTATTGTGTCATGTACTCAATTAGGTATTTATAAATGTTAATCTTTATATTAATAACAAATCTATGAGACAGGTATTATTATCACTAGTGCTATAGCTATATCTATATCTATGAAATGTGCAGCCAGTCCCCGGAGCAGAGCTTCAGATGCCCAGCTCTATAACGACCTGTGACTTAGGGAAAATAACTGAACTCTTGGGGCCTCAGTTTTTCAACTATGAAATCAGAATAATAATCACTCCAGGGCAAGGGTCTTGGAGAAGGGCTTGTCACCGTACTGGGCTGCCAAGAAGCTGTACAGCAGATGTCACATCCTCACCGCTCGCTCCATCCCTTGGCTTTACCTTTGGCAGCAAGACAAGTCACCAGGCATTTCTGCCAAGTAAAGATACCACCACAGAGAAACCCTTCCACCCCCAACCACCTTCTGCTACTTCTAAAAATAGCTGCTGAGAGTCACAATCCCTGAGAACAAAAACTAAAGTGTGTTGTTCAGGCCGAGACAAACCCTTGGAAGTCCTTCATTCCCACTTGAATTTAGTGAGAAACACCGCTGCTCAAGAGACGTACAGAATTTCGGCATGAGACAACTTTGACTTGTGGGGAGGGATGGGGATTGCAGGACTTCCAGCCACACTTGGAGTAGATAATATAACCTGGTGGGTTTGAAGGCTGGGTCGTCTAAGGAAACTTTGAATTGAAAACAAGTTTTAAAGCCCCTAAGAAAACCCTGGGAAAAAGTGGAGTTTAGATCGGCCTCTTAACCCATCATCAACTGAAGTCAAGGAAGCATATTGGAGGTGAGTAAAGAGAACACCTCTCTTTGAGCTAAGGAAAAATATATGTCCTAGTGGGCAGAGGAGAGAATTAAACAGTGTAGATATCCATGCATATTTGTAAATATGTTTATGTCCCTTCTTGCAACAACTGTTTGCAAATGTGTGCTATGACCTGATTGTAACAATACATTACTGAAACCCATGCTTACTGGATATACTGATGGTTTACTGGTTACAAAAATGCCAGCTTGGTTTATCACAGATCAATAACTCATTATAGGCTTCAGAATATACAAAATCCAATATGAATCAACTTGCCGTCACATCCAGAAATTCAAATCTCACACCAATATGGGCTTTCGGTCATGTGACTCTTAATTTTTCCTTCCTGTCTTAGTTTTGGGCATTAAAATATATTTTATATTTTGTTAGAAAATAATAAATATATGTTTCTATTTCACTTGAAAGTTATGATAGTTAAGGGGAAACATCAGATGATGATAAGAATTAAGTACTTCATTTAACAAGATCTAACTTATAAGTGTGTGTGTGTGTTTGTGTGTGTGTGCGTGCAACACTTCCCTCTTTCCTAGGTAGAAGTTATCAGGGCTTCCATAATTCAAATTAGAAAAGCTCAATCCAAAACAACAAATCTCTTCCAGCTGATTTTAGCTTCATCCATTCCTGGCACCTTGCAAAGGGAAGAAGATGCACAAACTGTCCCCATAACATATTAGGGACTAAAATAGGGTTTCATTGGAAAGAACATAATTTACATGGCTGTCATTGCAAGATTCTTAAAGGCAAGCAACAATATATTACCTTTTTTATTTTCTGCATTTGAAAAACTAGGAGTCAGGTTTGGCATTGGTATTACAAATCATCTTGAGTTCACAGAAGTTTGATATACAGCTGGGCACAGATGAGGAACTTCATTAAGTGTATCCACCAAACAAGCATTGACCACCTAGTGGCTAGGCAATCTGCCTGTCTATGTAACTTAGATCTTAAACTCTGGGGGCATATGCCAGGCACAGTGCTGCTATTCAATAAATAAATAATCTCCATCCATATTGACTTTAATTTTTGCCTAAGGCAATGCTCTGCTCACAAGCCTTCAGTGTTTGGGGCTCTGGATCCTCTCCCTGGTACCGGCATACATCACTACCATCTCAGTAATTGTAACACGTATGCTAATTGGACACAGATGTATTTTAATTACCAACCTTCTCTGCCATGACTTTTCATCTTTGACACTTTCATATAAAAATGATTCTGATTTGAGAAAAGCTGCCGTATTCTTCCTGTGCGCTGCTGCAAAAAATAACTTGCAGTTGACTGGCCACAACAGACTCATGCATTGATCTTTTCCCAGCTGGGTTGTTTGTATTCATGTGAGCCTAGGAAAAATATTGCTATTTGTATCAGGTGAGTGAATACACCGCTCAACCACAGGCCTGCAAACTTCAGCATGAAGATTGATGGCCACAAGCAGGAGGCATAGGTTTCACCTAAGCAGGCCCCAAATTAGCAAGAGAAGGACATGTGAGGGGCACCGGGATGAGGCCTTCCCCTTGGAAGTTTATTTTGTAATTGTAATAGGAAAGGCAAGAAGCCCTTTTCTGCACACGTGGTTTGGTGGATTGGAGGTGGAGGGGAGGAGTCTCAAGTTCTTAAATGGGGATCTTTAGGCACTGAGATGTCCATGGACCAGATTGAGGAAGACCAGGGAACTCTCTGATATTAAATACAAAATTTTGTGCATGTATACTTTTCTTGTGTGTGGAAAGGGACCATAACTTTTCAGATTCTCTTGACCTTCCAACATGCAAAGTATCAATGCATTAGACCAATATTTCTCAATTGTGTATAAGCACAATTTGGAGGACTTGTTAAAACATTGATTCTTGGTCTCCACCCCAAGAGTTTCTGATTCAGTAGCTCTGGTGTGGGGCCCAGGAATTTGCATTTCTAGCAAGTTCCCAGGTGACTCTAACGCAGCTCATCTGGGGCCCACACTTTGAGGATCGCTTCATTAAACTAACTCAAGGGGTTCCAAACCTATCTGCACGTTAGAATCACTTGGAGGGATCTGAAAAATATTAGATCCTAGGCTCTTTTCCCAGACATTCAAATTTAATTGATCTGGGGTGCCCAGGCATCCAAATTTTTTCAACATTTTCCAGGTGATTCTAATAATGTAGGCAGTCCTGAAAAATCGCTGCCTTAGAGGTTAGGGGTGTTGTGGTGACAGCAGAGTGGGGGAATGGGTTGGAACTGAAGCTGTCTTTCACTGTCAACTCTTTACCCATCGGATCTCCCCTCCGCCTCAGGACATAAACCATTTTTGCTAGGGCTGGTGTAACAATACCACAGACTGGGTGGCTTAAACTGCAGAAATTTCCTGTCTCACAGCTCTGGAGAACAGAAGTCCAAAGTCAAGGTGTTGTCAGGGTTGGTTCCTTTTGAGAGCTTTGAGGAAAGGGTGTGCTCCAGGCCTCTCCCCTTGCCTTGCAGATGGTGGTCTTCTCCCTATGTCTCTTCACTTATGTGTGTCTCTGTGCATAAATTTCCTTCTTTTATATGGACAACACATACTGGATTAGGGATCACCCTAATGACGTCGCTTTAACTTGAATACCTCGGTAAAGACAATACCTCCAAGTAAGGTCACATTCTGAGGTACCGAGAGTTAGGACTTCAGCATACACATTTTGCCAGGGAGAGAGGTATAATTCAATCTATAATACTCTTTTTGAAACTGAAAATATCTGAGGGTGAGAGAGGAATACCCTCTATTTCATTTTGCAGATTCAAAACTAAACCTTTCCTAATAGTAGAAAATCAATTTTTTGCAACCATTGTCTCTTCAGTCTATGATTACAGATTCCAGACTTTTTATATAATGCTTTTGAGGCAGAGCTGCTAGATACCAGAATGAGGCCCCAGGGCCATTGCTACACAACTAGAACATGGAAGGTCACTGGCACACATTACGATGGGCCCATCTAGGTGACACTATGTGCCACGTCCGGAAACAAATCCCAAGAAAACCTGAATATCCTTTCCAGTTTAGCCATCCAAGATTTCTCCTACAGGTTTACATGACTCCGCTTTGCTCTGAGCATTGGAGAATCAGGTATAATATGTTTTTAATGTAACATGACAATATTTAAGGTGCCAGACGACCTTGTTTTCACAGCTTAACTCTCTGTGCTGAAGGATGCTATGTTTGCAGCCTGCTTAGGGATTTTTTAAGCAGAGAAAATTGTGCAATCAGGAAGTGGACCTTAGCAAGATTGTTACCAGGTCAGCGGAACATAGCTGGCATGGAAGATGTGGGAAGGCAAAGACAGTGAGTGCACATTTGATATTCTGATATGTCCACAGTGGAGGAAGGAAACTTCTGTGTAACAAATAACACTTTCAGGTACAAGCAAAATTAAGATAAGGGCTGAGGTAGGGGGAAGGGACATTTCTAATACTATCAGTGACTTGTGGAAATGTCTAAAACTGAGCAGAAGTCTAGGTGGTCATTGGCTAAGAAAAATATGCAAATAAGCCTTCCGAATAGTTTTGGCTATTAAGTACAAGTAGTTCTTAAATTATTCACTGTGCCTGACCACTCTGGCCAATTTCCATTTTCTCAAACATCCTGAGCTCTTTTCCATTCGTGGATCTTTTCCTTTGCTGTTCCGCCTGCTAGAAAAGCTTTTCCTCTGGCTCTTTGCCTAGAGCAATTTTTGCCCTCCTTTGGATTTCGTTGTAAATCTTGAGTGAAGTTTTTTTCTACCACTCTATCTAAATATGTTCCTTCTCCCATTTTTCCTTCATAAGCATTTAACATTTTATGCATTTTCCATTTGTTTATTGGCTTTTCTTCCACTACAGTGTAAGTTCCATGAAGGCAGGGACTATAAAACCAGCACCTGGCATATGATAGGCACTTAATACAGATTGTTTTGAATTAATTAATTAATTAATTAATCAAAGAACAAACCAGACTAACAAAGGGTTCATGAATATGGGCAGTTGATCAATCTACCCCATGTCCCATCAGGCATGGTTAATACCTTTTACTAAGTACTTACTGTGGATCTGGCCCTATGTGGGGACCTTATATTTATAACCTCTAACATTCAAATCAATCTTGTGAGATAGAAACTGTTATCACTACTTTGTTTGATTTGTCCAATACTACAAACCTATGAGACAAACCTAGGACAATCTGACTTATATTGTTGCCATTTTGTCATGAGAATAGCAATTGTCCCTTGGGTCACTGTGGTTCCCTGTGACTACAGTGACAAGAATGGAAGAAGTATATGCATTGACTCCCATCTTCATTAAACATAGATCCATGGGGAAAGAGCATGTTTTGGCTTCCTGCCTTCCCTTCTTTCCAAGCACCCAGAGGGGCACAGCGATTACTGGGATGGGTTACACACTGGGATGGGTTAAGGTATCATCCTGCAACTCTCGCTTTCAACAATCGTAGTTTCAAAGGGAAAAAACAGTAACTTTACAGTGAAGAAACCTGAAAGACACTGCTTTAACCAAGTGATCAAAACTGACATCATCAACAATGAGATATATGGATATCAAGTACCTCCTAGTAAGATGCTCTCAGATGGACTCAGTATTGCTTCTTTGGTATTCTTGGCAAAAATGTACAACTACATTTTAATCATGAAACAACACAGATGACCCCAAATTGGGGCATATTCTAAAAAATATTAATAACTAGCCCATACTCTTCCAAAGTGTGATGGTCATGAGAAATAGTCCCAGATTAGAGGAGATTAAGGAGATATGAAACTAAATGCAAAGTTTAGAGCATCGCTCTATGGTTACATAAAATCTTAACATGAGGGGGAAGTTGGGCAAAGTATACCGTGGAAGTCTGTGTATATTTTTGTAACCTTAAAATTATTACAAAATGAGATGTTAAAAAGTAGCATGATTTCTACAAAATAATATTCCAATTTCTTAAAACTAAAACAAAAACTTATCCAGGGAGTTTAGAACAAAGTTTGCTTGCAAATTCGGAACTCTGGGTAAGTCTGTGCCACTGGGAACCACCGCGTGCGGACAAGGGTCGTTAAGCATATTCTGGAGATACAACGTGGGAGTGCTCTGTCGTTATTTGCTCTCTCACAGGAGGAATCGAGAAAAAAACTTGTGGAGTCTACAGGGTATCTCCATTCCCACATACGAATGGAAATAATCCTTGAATCCCCCTCCCCACCATTTCTAAACATATTCTTTAAAAAGTGAGGAATTCTTTGTGGAGAATAGTGGACAATGTCTGAAATCAAAAAAGGAAGTGGATGCTAATTGCCTATTTGACAGCTATAATATCTCTTAAGATTTGTGGTTCGTTTTTTCTCCCTTTATCATGAAAGACTAAGTCAAATATTATCCCTTCCTTGTCTTCATCATACACCTGAAATAGACCAGGAAAAAGATCAGAATAATTTAATTAGATCTGCGTACCATGACCTCTCAAAGCCTTAAAATAGAATCACATATATTTTGAGGCTTTTGACCTTCTGAATAGATGCAGCTTGTTTCTCTTGCAGCTGGCCTATGGCTTCATAAATGGGCAAAGCGCCATGTCTACAGATGGACATTGCCGGATATAATCGATGGAGCAGACAGAGCCTCTGTCCGTGTGGCAGGAACATTCCCCTTCATAGAGGAATGGAGGCAGGTGGCCATGGAGGTGCTTTTAAACAGCAGAACCAGCCTGCCCAGGCAACGTTTTGCTCTAAATCCCTGCTTTCCCCGCCCCATAGCAAATCTCTTGCTGCCCAGGAAACCCCTGAGGAGCTGTGAATAGGAAAGAGATGATGATGAGCAAATTCATGCATACCAAAATGCTTGTGTGCCCCGGCAAGCTTACGTCATCAGACTGCTGCAGGAGCCCAGGCTCTGAGGTGAGGCATGCCAAGGAGAAGGGGCAGGAATGGAGCAGAAACCTTGCTCTGAAACATCCCATTTCTCAGTGCACCTGCAGGCAGGGCAGGGCCAGAGAAATTAGGATTCTTAAAGGCCAAGTCTCCCCCTTTGCTGGAGACTTTAGTTTTACTGAGAGTCTTTGTAAAGGCTCTGAAAGGGATAGGCACGGCAGCTCACACTTGTAACCCCAGCACTTTGGGAGGTCAAGGTGTCAGGATCACTTGAGGTCAGGAGTTTGAGACCAGCCTGAGCAAGAGCATGACCCCCATCTGCACAAAAAATAGAAAAATTAGCCAAGAGTCAAGGCGCACACCTGTAGTCCCAGCTATTTAGGAGGCTGAGGCAGGAGGATTGTTTGAGCCCAGGAGTCTGGGGCTGCAGTGAGTTATAATTGCGCCATTGCACTCCAGCCTGGGCACAGAATGGGATCCTGTGTCTTTAACAACAACAACAACAAAAGGCTCTGAAGGGAGGACAGGTCCTTCTTCCTTTTACCCAATGAAACTTTCCACTATGATATTAGGGGAAAGATATGGGGAAAGCAATGCAGGGGTCTGCTTACTTTCTGTTTCTTTCCTATGGCCTCATTGAGCTCTCTAAGGCCAGGATCCATACCCTAAGAGACAGCCAATTGGCTAAGCATGAAAAAATCATCTTGAAATTTCCATTAGATTGGTATAATTTTATATATTCTCATTCACAAAGGAGACAAACCAATTTTTACTATGAAATTCAGTTATATGCTATCCAAAACTGCCTTCCTATGGCATCTTCCAGGATTTTAGCCTTTTCTGAACAGGTTATCAAAACCCGAGGATATTCCAATCATCCAGATAAAAATGAAATTCAAAGAAGTGACTAAAACTAAAAGGATACATTTTAAAAATCTGAATATAAGCGTACTATTGAGCATGATGAATGCAAATGGGTATCACTTATAAATTTTTCCGTGTAAAGGCTAAGCTAATAATATCTGCTTAGATCCATGGGAAGGGCATCGCTGTATAAGTCATACCCCTGACACTGCCTCCTAGGCCCTCCTTTTCCTGGGTGTGTCTTTGAGGAATATTAAATCTATTATACTTGTAATGATTCAAAATGGCTTATCCGTGATTCAAAATTAATTTACACAGACTTCGCCAACTTTCACAATGAGCCATGACTCATTTCCTTTGCCTTCCTGGAAGCCCTCATTTTTTAAAAGTCCTTTTATACAACCAAAATATTAAATATACATGTGCTAAATTTACATAATTGAAGTGTATTGGTGATATGTGTCTAAAAATTCTAGTTAGGGACCTTAGCAAACATTTTGTCAATCTTTCATTTTTCAGTGAGGAAACCGAAGGGCATCCATTTTGGTGAGGTTGTCAGGTTATGTAAGGTAGACTCAAAGCTGAAAAGCAAGTCCTCTTCCAGGGAGTCCACTGAAATTATGTTGTTTCATAGACATCCCTCTTTCATCCCAGTCAGGACGGATCATAGAGGCTCAAGGTTGGACCATACATTAAAGGTTTAACCTTCCCATCTGATCTTGTTATACTCCCTAAAAAATCTTTAACAGATCTTCCCCTGGCCTATGCTTAATACCCCTTGTGACAAGAAAGATGTTACCTCCATGACTTTAATAATAATAGTTGAATAAATGAATACACAGTAATTTTAATATAGCTTCTATATGATTATCTTTTAATGCTTAAAGAAGGATTATCTTTTATTTAGACTGAACATTCATGCTTGCTTCAATAGTTCTTAGATTTTATCTCGGTGTTTAGTCTCTTCATTCCCTGGATTCTCTCTTCTGAACCTGCTTTTAGTACTGTGCCCAATAGTTAAATATACTACTTAGCACAGTATGATCAGCTCCAAGGACGAGAGGACTATCTACTACCTTATTTTAGAGCCAAATATTGCATTAATACACACTATTATCACTTTGTCATTTTGATAGCCACATCAAATTGTTGACTCCATGAACTCAGTGTATATTCAAATCTTATCATCAATATTCTATCTCTAATTCTTTGGTCTTATTTACTCCCATGGCTTTAGGTATTACATATTTGTTGACTCTCAAATATGTGCCTCATTCGTTTCAAATTGTAAGTCCTGGCAGTAAAATTTAAGCCCAGGGAGAAAGCACAATGCTGGGAAGGATGGGGTACAAGAACTATGTACCTCATTCAATGAGTACGGACCTCACTCATGAGCTTCAGATTCTTATGTTCAAGTGTATCTTGGTCATCCATACTTGGATAGACCATAGAAACATCAAATTCTACATGTCCTAAATTTTAGCCACTATTTTCTCCCCTTAAACTGCTGTTCCTGCAATATTCTCATCTTACTGAACAGGACCATCATATAATGAGATACTCAAGTCAGAAATCTCGCTGTCATCCTTGAGTCTTCTCCATCCCCTCACACCTCATATCCAATAACTCAGCACGTCTGGTTGCTTCTACCTCACAAATCCTTCTCTGCCTCTCTCCACTCTGACCGTCACTGGCTGTCAGCTTCTGTTGCCTGGATTCCTCTTGCACATGCGTGTTTTCCACATGCTTCCAGATTGGTACTTCTAGGGCTCATATTGGATCCTATCACTTTCCTGCTACAACTGTTCAGTGGGCTTCCATTGCTTGTATAATAAAATCTAATTATTTAATTTCATTTAAAAGGCCTTCTCAATGAGGGATGTTCTGGCTTTTGCTACATTTTCTAATTTCTTGAATAAACCATGCTACATGCTATTCCCATTACCTCTGTCTGGAGCATTCTAGCCCTCTGCCTCACTTAGCTAAATTCTAATTCCATTTTTTTTTAATTCCAGCCTAAATGTCGCTTATTGGGGAATGGAAAGTATCCTTCATATAAGTAAGTTAGGTGCCTCTAATACTATTAATAGTTCTGCTATCATACCTCTTGGCCACGTGTTTTAATTCTGCTAGCTTAATGACCTGCCTTCTCTGCTGGAAGTACTTTGAGGATAGAGAATCATATGTCTTGCCCATCACTGTATCCACAGTGGCAGGCATATCACAGAGGCTCAAAGTTATTCATGGAAGGAGGAGGCTGTAGTAACTTCCATTGTATCTCTGTAAAAATTTCATATTTATAGATCTAGTCCATTGGTTAAGTCTTGCATATTCCTTTTGGGGATTCTGTATGTCATAATAAACAGTACTTTCCTTTTAAGTCACCTACAACTTTGATAAAACTATCCGTTGTGTGTTCATTTGAAGAATTTGACACACGTGTTGAAGTGGTAACAAGATCATATGCCAAGAGGTATGTGTAATCGGAGAGTTGGAGGGGTTGGGGTGGGGTGCAGGGCAGCTGACCAGGAAGATGGAAAAAATGACACAGGATCTACCCTGAGGGTCTCACGAAGTCTGGTAACAGTAAATTTGTGTGATGCCTTTTGTTTATAATGTTAGCAACTTAGGTAAATGTACTAAGTACTTCCTAAATCTCTCTGAGATGGCTTTTTGTACAAGATCTCATACCACGTAATCATGTGTATCTTTCCTCTATAAATTTTTTGAAGTTGGTCTAACTAAAGTTAGGTGGCTAAATCTTCACATGTAGGATTGAAACTGTCATTGAAACAAGTTAAGAAAGTTTCAAAAGGTTGGAACTTAGTTAAATGAGCCTTCTGAGACATCCAAATACTTAAAGTTTTTTCTTTTTGCCCCAATTCTTGCTTTAGTTTAATTTTACTTATGACTCATTCATTGCAAATGATTTTATAATATGAACTCTCCTACTGGGAACAAGGTAGATGATAAATAAATGACTTGAAGTCCTCTTAATAATTTATTTTGCCTCTGTGAAGGAATGCATTGTCCAATTTTTCTCATCTGGACAGTAGTGAGAGTAAATGTCCACAATATTTTAATTTCTATTCCTCTCTGCAAATCCAGACCCCCCTGCTCTCCAGTGAACTCCATGGGTCAGTAATCGCACTCGTCTTCTAGTTCATCTCTCAGATATGCTCCTTTAATCAGGCTATGTTTCCCCCTGCTTTGAGTTCTAGAGGTATTGAGTAGAGTCTAAAGGACATAACAGGAACATGGCACACTTTCCTGGGGTCAGCTTTACTCACAGGTTGTATTAGATTCCTCATATGTTCAGCCCCAGATCTTCTGGGCCTCACCCTGTCTGGGGATCCTTAGTCACAGATTCTATCACAGCTGTTTTGGTTTGAGGCTCCCACTAGGGGTCTCAGGACCCTCCCACCACTCTAGAATCAGATAAAGAACTACCTTGCCTATGGGTGATGTGGCATGTTCTGTGGCTTCTTGAAGGGACCATGTGGCCCAGCCCAGAATGCAGAGGCGTTAACTCTCTGTGGGGCAAATTTTGATAAATGTGGAAAGGAATCAGCACATGAATTCCCTCCCATCTCCTCTCTCACCCCTTCAACAGACTGTTCAGCAACACACCAGTTCCCACATGGCCTTTAGAAAGACTTCCAGCCAGACTAGGAAATCAGCTAGGTTTGCTGCAAAAGGAAGGCTCATTTGGTGATGTCCCCCATATCTGCATCCCCCTTACCTGCCTCGACCCCTTCTTCCTCCCTCCCCCCTCCCTCTCTGGGCTTGCACTACTCAGGAAGTGTTAGTGTGGAAACGTGTGCCTCAGGTTGTGTTTTCTAGGGATTCTGGGAAAACTTACTGGATGATATAGCACAAAAGTTTCATGACTCTTATGATAAAACATGACTCTTCAAAGATACTTAATGTTTACAATGGGCTCTTCAAGATAAACAAACAGACCCCTTGGAAAGACAGGTTTACTCTCATCTGCTCTTAGGTATTCTCCAGTAGAAACATTTGAGAAGGATTGGAATTTGATATGAGTTTTTCAATATTACGTTTAATCTTGAATTTTAGTCTATTCTTTCTTCCTCTTCCTTTTCCTCTCCCTCTTTCTTCTTTTATGACGTAATCATCACTTATGTTCTCTGCTCTGGTTTCCATAGTAAGTTTCCTTATGTCTCTGGTATTTAACATTGAGTCTGGCATATAGAATTCATCCAGCAAATATTTTTAAATCAATTCATGAATGAATGAATGAATGAATGAATAAATGGAGTATGATTCATATTTTTTATCAAAATTAATAAATCTTCAATAATTGAAGATGATAACAGTTATGATAAATCTAATTCATACAAATTTTTAAAAAGGGGAATTCCCATATTAAAAGGTCTTAAAATTTTCTCAGTATTTAACTTTCAATTATGATAGGACAACCACAGGCATAGTAACTGTAGACAGGCTATGTTCATCAATTTATTTATCCAACAAATAGTTATTGAGTCTCTGGTATATGCCAGGCATTATTATAGACTCTAGGAAGCAGCAGTGAACTAACAACCAAACATTCTGCTTTTATGGAGCTTACATTCTATATCATGTCTCTGTGCTTCAATACTAATTGTAAAATGGGTATAGTCCCTTTCTCAACTTTTTTTAAAAATAAAATGATGATATATGATATAGTCATAAATCAAACCTGAGCAGCTTGTAATTTTGGCTAGTATACGTATCTTGAACATTATATATAATTATATAGATACATAATCTCCATAATATTAAGATAGAATTTTAGTCAGTACTCAATAAATGTCAGTAGTTGTTATTTTTGTTGTTGATTTTTTTTATTATTTTCATTGTTGGCAAAGTAGGCTGAGGAATATTCCATAAAACTGCAGCATCTATGTGAAGATAATGCAAGCATGACCACCCTTTTTAGTGTAGGCAGTGTTTGATGTGGCCTTAGGAAGGCATCAGCATCTTTCAGGGAGAGGGGACTGGGGCCTATAACACTTTTCTTTCTTCCAGATTTGCTTAGATATGAAGACCACTGAGTCTGCCATCCTGAAAATGGCTCCCCATCAATTGACACAAAACATAATCCATCCCTTGGGAGGAGGAGAGAGCGGGGAGGAGGGAGGAGGGGACGGGTATATGCATATACAAAGAGTGCAATGCGCACCACCCGAAGGATGGACATATTTGAAACTCGGACTTGGGGTGGGGGGCAAGGGAAACATATGTAACCTAAACATCTGTACCCCTATAATATGCTGAAATAAAAAAAAAACATAATCCATCCCTTTAAAGTATCCTGCCTATTTATTATCTGTCTTCAGCAGCTCTTGGATTTTGCTATAACTAGGTATTAAACTTGAGGAGGGTCACTAAATGCATGTTGATATAAAAAAATGACATTAGTTACACGTTATGAGATCTGAACTCACTAAGGACACAATGCCTTTCTTTGTGCAATCAATATTTCACTCAGCCATGGCTTCAATGCCTAGACTCCCAGGGAAGGAGAATCATTCGTGTGCTAATAAAGCCATACTAATACTAGTAATACTTTAATAACTATTTCGTATGTGTGATGGATGATGTATGTTTGTGAGAATAGAGTAAATATTAATACAAATTAAATAAAATGTATAAGGTTTATTTTTTCTGGAAAAAAACGCAGAAAGATATATAACTAAACTTGTATCACATTCAGGTAAAACGGCAGATACAAAATATAAAAAGTGCTGATTTTCCAAGTGCAGAGTTTATAATATGATGTAAATTTAAGAATTTTGAGATTTTCATGAACTACTATCTTTTCTATCTTCAGAACTTGGACATCAAAGCTTTCAGGTGGAAATCTTGACATTAAAATATGTGCATAGACTAATCATTTCTACTCATGGTCTGCTCTTTAGAATCTCAGTGCAGCCATGGGAATTAAACCTGAGCATGTTGACTGTATTCAGGAAACCAATCAACAGCCTTTACATGCTTAGCATCAGTGATGAACATGCTCTCTTGCTGGAAATCTGTTCCCCTTCTCTCAAATGGTGTTTATATGATGTCCAGGGTTTCCATCTTCATCTCTGTTAGTGGCCGTTTGTGAGAAGAGTCTAATATACTGTGGCAGGTGAAATGAACCCATATCAAAAATTGATTTAATTGTAAGTTTCACTAGGATATTAGTACTTGGCAGAGTTGTGTTATTCTTCGAGTAACAGTACCAAATGGTTTGCGATAATTTAGTTGGTCTTGTACTTGTGTGGGATAATATGACAAAGCCACCTTGGTAAAGAACCATCTAAGATTTGGTATACAGAGTGGATAAACCAAGCCCTGGAAATGGGGGGGATAGAGGAAAGCTGGTCACTGAGGTCACCAATTCTTTACATATTTTCTATTGTGATTTGAAGATATGAGCCCCTGGTGTGATGTGAGCATCACAAACATAACTGATACAAAAATGGCACTGTTTGAGTCAGGCTGTCACACCTTTGTCTCCAGACATAATAACTGGTTAAGAAGAGACCTAAGGGCTAAATTTACCCTGTAGGGGTTTATATATGTCCCCTAAATCATATCTTACTCAGTGACATTTAGTAAGATTAATGTTATGGAGCTGAAACTTGGCTTTTATAAAAATTGAATATTATTTCAAACAACAAGACCATTGAATCTAAAAGCTTTTTCATAGAGAGTAATTTTTAGGATCAAATACTTTTATTATTGATAACACTTGAGAAATTCTGACAACATCAATCACATATCCACGGTGATCTCTTCCTCAGGTGGAGAAACACTAATACAATTTATGATAATAATAATAAATCCACCTTTCATTTTACACTGTTTTGCAATTAATCATTTCATTTCAACCTCTCATCACTATTGTATAGAAGATATTACCATGTGAGGACTGGAGAGGTTAAGTATCATGTCCAATGTCAAATAGTGATTGACTATCCAAGGTTGGTGTGAAACATTCATCCTTTTATTCATTCATTTAATTTTTTTATTGTCATAAATAACACATATTATGAGACCTACTGTCTTAACAAATTTTTAAGTATATATTACAATATTGTTAACTATAAGCACAATGCTGTACAGCAGATCTCTAGAACTTTTTCATCTTGCATGACTGAAACTCTGTACCCGTTAAATGGCAACTTTCCATTTTTTTCCTCCTCGTAGCCTTTGGCAACCAGCATTCTACATTCTGCTTCTATGAGTTTGGCTACTTTACATAACTCATAGAAGTGGAATCATGCAGTATTTGTCCTTCTGCGACTGGATTATTTCACTTAGATTAATCTCCTCAAGGCTCATCCATGTTGTAGGATATGAAAAGACTTCCTTCTTTTTGTGACTAGATAATATTCCATGGTATGCACATATTATTTTCTTTATCCATTCATATTTTCATATCCATTTAGTTTGTTTCCACTTCTTCTTGACTGTTGGGAATAATGCTGCAATGAACATGGGAGTGCAAATATCTCTTTGACATACTGATTTCAATTCCTTTGGATAAATACTCAGAAGTAGAATTGCTGAATTATATGATAGTTCTATTTCTAATTTTCTTTGAGAAATCACCATACTGTTTTTCATAGTGGCTGCACCATTTTACAATCCCAACAGTGCACAAGGGTTTCAATTTCTCTAAGTCCTTGAAACACTTGTTATTTTCTATTGCTTTGATAATGGTCAGTCTAACAGGTGTGCAGTGATATCTCATTGTGGTTTTGATTAGCATTTCTCTGATGATTATTGATATTGAGCATCTTTTCATATAGCTGTTGGCCATTTGTATGTTTTCTTTGAAGAAATATCTATTCAGGTCCTTTGCCATTTTTCAATCAGGTTATTTATTTTTTTGCTATTGAGTTGTATGAGTTCCTTATATATTTTGGATACTAATCCCTTATCAGATATTTGGTTTGCAAATATATTCTCTTTCTATTATACTATCTAGTAACTGTTTACATTGAGTCACCTGAGCCATATGCAAGGTTTTACATTGTCAATAAATATTGACTTTCTGGTGTGTCCAGGTCTCTACATTTATGTCATCAGCCTCATTTCTTTGAGAGTAAGAACAAAAAGTCTTTGTAATGCATGCATGTTATCTGGAAAGGGCAATACATTTTAGCCAATTAGTATCCATGCTCTTGTATAAAAATGAATTTATTGATCAAGTTTCCTTCCTGTTCTTTGGTTCACAGTAGAATTCATAAGTGATGTGACACCAAATATGAAAACTCTTGTGAGTTAACAGTGTCAAACCAGTTGAAGAGCATAAAGTATACCTAGGAGGACAGACTTTGGGTCATGGGGATGGATTTTGGTTGGGGGGGCTCTGAATTATAAGAAATAGTATGAAGAATAATATGAAGATTCTGGACATATGCTAGGAGTTGTTATGGACAGATGATGAAAAGTGCAACGGAGACAAATTTTTTGCAATTTTGTTCTGATGACAGGAAGCTGGTTTTCATAATCTTACCTTGGACAGCACACGGGCTTGTTTTCTTTAGGGTGTGGGGAGCTCAGATCTATGTCCAGACACTTTATGATGGGGCTGTATCTTCAGGTCCTCATGCAGGTGAGTGCGGTAGTTCCATGATGGGGAATATCTGGTGATTCTCAGACCTTAACCCTTGGCATGGAGATCCAAGCCGGATTTTGTTAAGTGATGCTTTTAGGCCCACTTCTGCCATTTAACAGCTTGGAAATAGAAGACAATCTGGGTAACCATTCAGGCAAATCACTTGAACCAACTGGACCTCCAGCTTTCTCCTCTGTGGAAACCAGAATTGGCACGAGGACCCAAAAGCCAATGATTGGGAAAATGCTTTGAATTTGTAGAATGTTATGGCCATATTATTTGTGATTATTATAATTACTTTTCCTCAAGTGTCTCAACATTGCAAAATTTCAATTTTTATCAATTCAAAAAATAAATATACAGCATGAAGCCCTTGGGGATCCAGACAGGGAAGCCATGAGGAGTGACAGGGTGTCAAGGTGTTGCTTCTCTGGCCAGGTTGGGAGTCAGCAGGAGAAGGGTCCAGGGTGGCAGAGCAGCCAGAGTGGAGGTTCTGGGAAACCATGCTTCCCTTCCTTCCTCCCAGCGAAACACACAAGACTCACTTCAAATAAAAGAACCAAGGCCAGAGGGAAGTATTTTTGATCTTTCTGAACCAGAAAATATGAATAGATATCTATACATGATTTGGGATTTCAGATCATCTTGATCACTACTTAATACAATCCTTTTATCTTATACATAAGACAATTGCCTAATTGCCAAAAGTGGGCCATTAACTCCCCATAGTCGCACAGGCTCCCATGGCAGAGCTTAGTCCCAGATCTGAGTCTTCTGATTCTCAGTTCAGTGTTTTCATTTCACGTCAATTGACTTTACAGTAAAACAAAATACATATCTGTAGCACAGAAATTAGTCTGAGCACTTATTTGCAGAAGCAGCAAATATAAGTTAATTCTTCGTGCATGAATACACAGTTTCAAACACCAAAGGGATTTTTAATATCGAATTCTTATTTTTCAAGAGTCTACATGTGAGTCTGAACTCTGGTCACTTTCTGAGATGATCAAAATTCATGAAGATTAGAAAATATCTTATAAATAGTTGACATTTGCAATCAGACATCCTGGCTTTTATTCTTGTTCTAACACTGAGTAGCTTCATGGCCTTGAGACCTTAATTTCATCTCTCTTTACCTCAGTTTACCACCTGGAAATGGGGCCAATATTAGCAACTACCTCACGATAACATTATTATGAGGATCAAATAAAATATATATAAATATGATATGTAAATATGAAATAATAATATGAATAAATACATACCTGTAAAATATTATAAATAAAGTGTCAAACACAAAAGCCCAACACACAGAAAGGACTCAATAAATCTTAGACATTAGAACAATAATTATGAATAAAAAGAAAGAGAACATGTGCTGGGGAAAAAAAAAGGTTGGGACTAGAAATCAGAACTTTGCCTTCTCATCCACACACTGTGCTGCTTATGAGCAATGAGTTCTTTGGCAACTCTTTTAACTTAGAAGGCTCCATTTCCTTCAACTGCAAAATGTAGACAATAGTATTTAGAAGTGACACATAGGGTGGATGTGAAGATCCAAAGAAATAACTTAGCATTTTCTGACATATAACATATGCATAAGAAAGTATTGAGAAAGGAAGGAAGGAAGGAAGGAAGGAAATGAAAGTGTTTGAAAATCATAAAGCATTTTTTAGTTGTCAGGGACTGGGGACCTCTGCTAGTTTGTGGCTGAAAAGTCGAAAACTTTACCTTTTTGCCACAGCTCAGCCACTGACTCATTGTTTGATGCTGGGGAAATAATTTAATCTCTAGATGATTATCTCAGTGGGTGTATATAATTTGTATTCTTCTGCCCAGAGTCACTGTATTGGATAAGATGAACTTGAGGTCCCCTTCAACTCTAATTTTCTATGATAAAATTATGTTCTCTGTGCCAGTGGTGCCTCTTCAATAAAAAGAAAATAGTAAAACCTTAGGCTAGTGAATGTGTCGAACGCTCTGAGATTTGCAGGAGAAAATTAATGTTCACAGGATGGTTCTTGTTGAGAAAGGATACTCCTCATTTTCACGCTCCCATTTTCTATTGAGGCTTTTAATTTAGTGGAATTATAATGCTTCTTTGCTGCTCTACAGCTTTCAAACATGGGTGTGCTTTTGTGAAAAGTCTTTAATCGTCTAATTTCTTACATTCTCTGTTTAAGAGCTACATCATAAGAACTGATAGCAATTTAAGCTTTTACTTTTATATGACTTCTTGGTTTTCAAGATCTATAGCTAGGTAGATACAGATATCATTGTTCACAATGAGACAAATACTGATTTTTTTGACATGAATGAACTGTAAAAAGTATCATGCTCAATTCTCTTATTTAATAATAGGAAATCCTGGGGCTCAGAGATGGAAAGCATCTAGACCAGGGTCACAGAGGAATGGATGGAACACGGATCTACTAGTTCTTAGTAACTGTGGTAAATGGTCTTTTTCAAAGATGTTTGTAACACTATCTCCTATTCTACATGCTTGTCTATAATGTGATTTTTGCCACTCTTCTATTAAGAGATAGAGGTTAATTTCTCTCCCCTTGAATTTGCTTGACCAATAGAATGCGGTAAAAGTGACATTAGACAATTGTAAGGCTAGGTCATGGGGGACCTTGGCAGCTTCTGCCTGGGCCTGGTGGGAAGCTTTCTCTTGGAACTCAGCCCCAGAGCCGTGAGAAGCTCAAGCCGCACAGCGAAGCCACGTACAGGAAATACAGTCGACAGCCCCAGCTGAGCTCCCGGCCCATAACCAGCACTTACTCCTAGCCAAGAGAGGGAGTTTTCATGGACATTCAGCTCAGCTGAACCTTCAGAAGATTGAAACCCCAGCAACCATCTAGAACTCTATGAGACACCCCAGGAGAGAGCTCCCCATCTGGGTCCAGCCTACCCACAGAACCATGAGAGAAAATGAATATTTGTTTCAAGACATATGTGTCGGGGTGGTTTGTTTTGCAACAATAGGTAACCTGAACAGTACCTTATCCTTCGTTGGCTCTCTGATTCCACATTATTTCCTTTTGAGTAAACTGTGTAAGATTAGCAGGGTAATGTAATTAATACCCTGATCTCAATAGTTACATAGATTTAAAAGTGAGAGCCACTAATCTGAGTTTGACTGGAGGAACAATTTAATGTCAGAAATCCTAAAGTTGCACAAATTATAACTTTCCATATTTTGCTTATATGGAAAACTTGCCTCCTTTGCTGCTAGGAATAGTCATGTGACTATTAACTAATGAAGTATAAACAGAAATGTGTGTGATTTCCCAAATGGTTGCTTAAAGGAACTAAGTTAGACAAGAGGCAAGACCTTTTCATTCTACTTCATTTTTTCTCTCTTTCTGTCCTAGAACTAGACACGGTGGGTGGAGCTCCAGGAGCTAGCTTGGACAATGAGATAATCTTGAGGACAGAAGCTGCATTAGGTGGGAGTCTAACCAGGAAAACAAAACCAAGTTTGTATTTAACACCGATTGAATTTAAAGCAGGGAATTGGTCATGCAGGTATTTGGAAGAGCTGAGAAGCCAAACAGAATGGTGAGAAAACCTAGAGATTAGCAATAGTAGGTAGTTACTACCAATGCCAAGGTGAAAGGCAAAGGAAAGAGTGTTGCTGCAGCCAGAGTAGAGTCACTCAATAGAAGCTGTAGCACCATCAGCCTGGCCGGCAGGAGCTGAAACCCCGAAGAGATACATCCACTGCCAGGGGGCAGCCCAAGGTGGAAAGGCTTCCTCCTGTCCACGAAACTCTGGCCAATGCCCCCCATTGGCTAAACTCAGCAGGAAGCCAATGATCTCAGGAACCAGGGAAATACAAGCTACAAGGCCAGCCTTCCTGCAGTACAAGGCACACCAGGGAAAGGGGAAGGAATGGTTCTGAGGGCAGATAAGCCCAGAGCCATCACAGAAGCCAGTGCTGGGATGATGAAGCAGAAAGGTGGAAGGAGGCTGAGCCCTGGTGGTCATGGGACTGCCACGCAAAATAAACATGGAGCTTCTGTACGTTGTCATTCTTTCTGATTTTTTTCTTACGTACAGCAAAACACAATACTAATGGATATCAAATGCCTCTTAGGTGGGAGTCTGACCACCTAACCAGAGTTTGTATTTAACACCGATTGAATTTAAAGCAGGGAATTGGTTACATAAGTATTTGGAAGAGGCGGGACATATTAGTTTGCTGAGGCTGCCACAACACAACACCACAGACTGGGTAGCTTAAACAATAGAAATTTATGTTCTCACAGTTCTGGAGGCTGGAAGTCCAAGATCAAGGTGTCAACAGGTTTGTTTATTTTCTGAGTCCTCTCTGCTGGCCTTGCAGATGACCACTTTCTCGCTGTGTCCTCACATGGTCTTTCCTCTGTGTGTGCACATTCCTGCTGTCTCTCTGCCTGTCCAAATTTCCTCTACTTGTAAGGACACCAGTCCGATTGGATTAGAGCCCACCCTAACTGCCTCATCTTAATTATCTCTTTAAAGGCCCTATTTCTCAATAAGATCGCATTCTGAAGTCCTGGGGGGTAGGGCCTCAACATGTGAATTTGAGGGGGACACAATTCCACTTATAACAGGGGGCAAGAAAAAGAATCAGAAAATTGGAGAATTAAATAAACCTAAATTATGTAGGCTAACTAGAAAATAATAGTATTGATAATGCCAAACAGCCAATATGCTAAGAAACATTATTATGTGACTTTATAATATCATGGTCACTCCTTGATCAAACACATCTTAGTCCTGCTCTGCACCTTGCCTTGTTGGTATGCTGTTATGTAACTTAGTCCGTTTTATCTGCTCACACAGAGGCTCCCTGTTCGTTTTCACTTAGCTCACTGAGCCAGGAGGTCTTCCAAGAGACCTGGAATTTGGCAGGTGCTAATTATTCTCTAACCCCTCTGCTAACAGAAATTCCCACTTCTCCTGGGGAAGTGATGCGGATGCACAGTGAATCCTCGATAAAGGGGCAGCTGCAAAAGAGTGTGGTTTCCATGGTCTGCCCCTATAATTAGCGCCACCTTAATCCTCATGTACACGGTTCTTTCGGAGACTACAAAAGCCCCAGGCTCGTCCAGCTGCCATCCCTTCCCCCTAAGCTTGCTTCTGGCTGCACGATGCTGCTTCTAGGGATATAATTTAGCACTTCAGTTTAAAAGGCAAAATCTAATAAGTGATCCTGAGTGGTGATGAACAGAACCCTCACCTTTCCAACCGCGATGGCTACAAATAGATAGAGTGAGAGAAAGCAGAAGCAGCTGGACTGTCAGTAAAGGAGGCAAACGTGACCCAGGAGGTGGGTCAAGTTATCCTCCTATCAAAGTTATCCTCCTATCAAATTTCAAGTTATCCTCCTATCAAAGAATGGTTTGCTGATGACATTTTTGACATGAATCATGCTTTCTCAAGACTATGCTTTATTCATGTTGTAGGGGTTTAACATGGCCAATGACTTCTGATGACAATGATGATGGTGGCTGAAGAATCCGATGCTTTTTCCACAGTCTACTTCTTTCCTTCCAACCTCCCTTTCCACTTTACCTTCCTACCAGGAGAGAAAGCCAGGGTTGATGACATTTCCCGAGATTTGAAAATTACCCTAAAACTGAATTTTAAGATAGGCACTCTGTCCTTATTTGGAAATGCTTCTACTATCGACAGCCTATTATCCCTACTTCACTCTTAATGGGCTCAAACCAATGGGTGTCCAGGGCACTTGACCCAGGATGGGGTCCCGGGAGCCAGTGTGGTTTTGTGTCAAAGCGGGGCTGTCCCAGAGGCTGCACAGTGTCAAGGGAGATCTACAGAGACTGTCCGGGGACAATGTTAAACGAAACTGCCAAGTGCATGGGATGCAAAACTGAACCAGATATGAGACAGTGAGATAAGAAGCAGACGTGTGGAGACAGAAAAACTAGCTTGAGAAAGCACTGCACAGAGGGCACACCCAAGGACAGAGCCTAAGGAATGGCAGCATAGCATTACTCCTCCCACAGCGACCTTTTCACAGTCTGCCTGTAGGTTTTCCTACGGGGAGAAGGGCACTTCTGCAGGCCTCAGTCTAGTTTGGACACTTAACTCCTCAGTCTCTTTTCATTATCTTTCTTCTAGTTGTCCTGGTGCTAATTCTCCCCCCACCTCCCCACCACATGACAGCTCCCTCCCTCTTTCTTTTCCTTCCTGTTGTGAGTTCCCAAGCAGAGCTGGCCCCTGCCCGGTAGACTGGGCTGGTTTTCAGCTGATTATGAAGCTTACAGTGTTCCCGCTGCACCAAAACAGCACGCTTTCCCTGCAAACCTTATCCCCGGATTGAACGTGACATCTTCCACACAACGTTTTCTGGACCAGCCCAGTCGTTCCGTGACAGGCGTGTGTAGGCAGCGGTCCCAGACTGGATTCTGGTAGACAGCCATTCGAAGGCAGGGGTGAAGTCAAAGAAGGAAAAGGGGAGGAGAGGAGTGTTCTCAGCTCATGTTGATTTCTGTCAGGTTTCAGCTGAGGTTTGTGAAGAGATAATTGTGTTATATTTTCTCATCCTTCACAGCCCGGTGGTTCCTGTATAATTACATATGCCTGAGCTTAATATTATTTCAGAAAGAAATAAAGTATACAACAGATTTTTAGCCTCAGGCTTCTTATGATTGGGTACAGATTTTACCCTTGCAAATAGTTTAGCTCTTTTTCTGTTTGCAAAGAGTAATTGTAGGGACATAGCTCAAGTGACTGGCTGGCCATTGGGGGATTTTCTGGAAGTGAGAAAACACTTGCTAGGCCAGGGGCATATGTCATTCAGGACCTGATGAAGCCCACAGAAGTGGTCCTCCTGTGTTTTAGACAGTGGCCAGGAAAATGACAGATCTTTCTGCTTCAGGCATCAGAAGCTAAAGGGGTTGGCTTGCAACGAAGATCCCATTTGAAAAAGTTACTTGTCTTTCTTATCGCTCAACCAATTTGTTAAAATTTTAGGAACATTTTCTGAATAGCATTTAATTTTTGCCACTTACGTTATTAATGTGATTAAATTTGTCATGTTTCACTGAATTACTATGATAATTATTAATACATTGCCTTGAGTAGAAAATAAAATGGAGCACCTCAAGTTAAGTGAAATTTTTATATTGATGTTTTGTAATTATCATTATTGAACCAGAAAGAGAAGCTGAATGCAATTAAGAAAATAAAACCTAGTCTAAATGTTTTTTATTGGTATCATTAACGCAGGTATTCTGGATTGCTGATAAAAAGTTTAATACAGACTGGTGATAGAATAAATTCTATCAGTAATATTAATTATTTCAAGTTAATTAAAATATTATTGGCATATATTTTTCTTAAAAATTATGATGTAACCCTACATTCCTCACTATTTATACTACTTTCAGATTTCTGGCTCCATGTGATTGATTTTAATACATAACTTTGATGTTCGCCTTTTTTCATAAGATTTGTGGTCTATAGTCAACAGAATATTGGATATTTCCACCAATACTTCACTTTCTAGGAGCCAGTTTCTGATACGGAAAAAGGGAATAGACAAGGAATCCGATTCTCACTGTTGCCGGGCTCTGATGTGGAATGCCGACTCTAGACACACAAACGGCTCGGCAGTATGGCAGGGCAGTTACGAGTGCAGACTCTGAAGACAGGCTGGCTTTGAATCCTGGCTTTGTGTGTGACTTTTGGCAAGTCATTTAACCTCTCTGTGCTTTGGTCTCTTCCTGTGTAAAATGGCGATAAATATATCAATAAAGGATATTATAAGGTTATATGTGATAACAATTCATATAGGATGTTAAAAGTCTTCTATGAATTCGTGTAGGTAGTGTTTATAAAACAGTGTTTGGCACTAATGTTTACAATGTAAACATTTGCTATGATTATTACTAGGCTATCTGGCATGCAGTAAATGCTCAATAAATAGTAGTAGTTGTTATTTTTACAAACATACTCACCCAGAGGTGTCGGCAAAGCAGAATGTCCTTACTTCCTATTCTACTGTAAGTACGGCACCATATTCATCTCTGCCATTCAAGTCGTTTTCCTCTCTTGTTTGCCCTTATATTGGTCCAGTTTCCAAGCCTCATGGCTGCTTCTTTCACATCTCTTTGATTCCATTTTATTGCTACCACCCCCAACTTTTCAAACTTAAAATATAATAACAGCTTTCGAACTGCTATTTCTCCCTCTGAACATTTCCCATTTCAATCCATCCTTGTGGTATTAAAAGACATGTTTTTTTTCCTGCTCACTGAATACTTGGACCCCGCTGTCTGGATTCCTTACTTTATCAACTAAGCTTTTCATCTCTGGGCCCCAGATATATTCCACTACCCAGTACTCCAGCCAGGCTGATTTATATCCAGTGCTTCCTAAAAAACTGTTGTCATGATGATCATTGTCCTTTGTCTGAAGTCCCCCTAACCATCTGAATCCTACCTGCTTTCCTACTTAAGTTTTTCTTGCTAGCCCTTAGGCTTCTCTCATTATGTTGATTCCTACACGTCTCATCTATACCTTTTATATTCTTGCCAAGAGAAGCAAATAGTATATTGCATTATTTTATAATTTACCTTACGTCCTCATTTCATATATACCCTTGAGGGCCTAGGCCACTTCTGACAGTTCTTTTGTAAACCCTATGTTGCCTGGCATAGTGACAAGCAAAATGGTAGGTATTTCAAAAATTCTTAGAACAACTATCATATCTAGCTGAAACTACTCAGTTTCATTTTTCAACTCAATTCAGCATCATTTTCTGGTTCTTATGTGCTGTGTGTAATGAGATTTGCTTTGAGTTATCAACACTGCAGGGAAATGTTTAAATTAGGAGGAAAAAAATCCCACCACCAATTTCTTTGAAAATGGAATAAAAAATCCAAAGATAGTTTTTCTATATTCTATTATCAAAACATCTCAATCCAAAGCTATCATCTCAACTATACCATTGTTTTCCCAAGAACGTAAACTTGGTTTAGGAAATGTACTTATTGAAAGTAATTAAATAGAAACTCAAATCCTTGTAAGACATTACTGCACAATATTTCTTGCAACAAAAATAGGATTGGCTAATGCCTAGTAACTATCAGAATAGGAGGAAAGAGCAGAAATCCATCAGAAAATCACGGGACTTGGGAATTTAATAGCAGACCTTTAAAAATGAGGAGTGAGGAAAGAGGGAGGCGAGTGGGTTTTTAAGTGTTGAAGCATGTGTTTGGAAAGGAGGCACTGGAGATTCCTTTTGTTCTTCAAACTTCAATCCCTTAACTGTTTTAACCCCTTCGAAGATGTCCCTGGGCTCATCATAGGAACAGAGAACTTACTATGCCTCACTCCAAGGGAGTGGACACTGCTAGGAAGAAATCATTAATGCAGGGCTCTCCCCACGTGCATTCCCCCCACATCCTGCCTGCTTTCTGCTGTGACTTGGCCAACACCCCCCAGGAGTCCTCTCCTGGGTTCTTTGGTCAGGCACACCACTAAGCAGGCAAGGTTAGACACATTGAAACCATGCCCTCTCACTCAAGACGCTTTGTAAGAGAGAATCATTTCTTAGCTGATGTACCATGTTCTCAGTGGTGGAGTTAGCAACACACATGAAGAAGACCCCACAGCTCACAGGGTAGTGAGTGCAAAAGACCCCCAACAGGTGTTCACAGTGCAACATCATGAGGATTTTTGAATGGTATTTACAGAAGATTGGGGGGACACAGGGAAGGTATTGACAAGCTCTGTTTTGTTTGGAGGTAGCCAAGAGGAGGGGGTGATGCTCCAGGAATGCTTCACAGCGAGTATGCCATTGGAACAAGGTCTTGACGGATGTGCAGAATTTCTCCACCTGGAGGAGTACAAAGCACATTTCGGGAGAGAGTGACATGCCTAAAGGTGCAGAATGACTGAAAGAACTCGATGGGGAACTGAACAAGGAAGGGGATTAATGTAAACTGACTATTGGTATGCCAGGAGTTGTTTCGCAAAAGTTACCAAAAACTTACGATTTCCCATAACAGTACAACCACCATCTTCTGGAAGGAGAGAGGCCGGTCACAGCTGCTAAGTAATAGGATTAGGATACAAGTCCAGATCAGTCAAGTCAAGGCAGTTTGCTGTCCCCTACATGGAACGGGGTGTGATTATGCACAGATAACTGTAAGTGTGGCGCCCTCAGCAAAGGAAGAACAATTCTTCGCTGGAAGCATAGAGAAGGAACGGACAGATACAGGTGTGGAGGAGAAGAAAGCTGACAGACAGGAATTTATATATATATATATATATATATGTGTGTGAAGAGATAGGCGAGGTCATCTTTTGAGAGTAAAAAGGGCATGGCTGGGATAAGGGAATGATAAGAGACTGGAATAGCAGCCATGGAGAATGACAAAGGAAGTCTGTTGTCAAGGCAGGTCCAGCAGATGGCCAAAGGGATGAGGGTCTTGAGTTCTGAGGTGGGAAACCAAGAGAGGACTATCCTCGTTCAGCCATTCACTTATCTGGCTAACAGCTAAGCACGTACCATGTGCCAGGCACTATGCCAGGCATTGATGATACGGAGAAAAATAAAAGAATCCCTGCCTTTAGGAACTTACAGCTGATTAAGAAGATACAGACTTATAAACACTCAATTCAAGTAAGATGCTAAGATAAAGGTGTGTATATAAGAAATGTAGCAAGGGAGGCTCAAAAGAAGATGTAAAGATTTAATCCATGTGCAGGGAAAGAGTTCCAGCAAGGTCTTCAAAAGGTGGTACTTTAAAAACATCCTTGTTCTGAGGAGCCATTTGCCCAAGTAGGGAAGAAATGGCTGAAGGGTCTGCCCAACTTTTCTTTCAAAGCACTAGCAAAAGGAAAAAGAAAAAGAGAGAAAGATACAGAGGCGCCAGGTGCAGTGTCTGAAGCCTATAATTCTAGCACTTTGGGAGACCAAGGAGGGAGGATTGCTTGAGGCTGGGAGTTCAAGACCAGCATGAGCACAAAAGAAACCCTGTCTCTACAAAAAATAGAAAAATTAGCTGGGTGTGGTGGTGCGTCTACAGTTCCAGTTACTGAGGAGGCTGAGGCAGGAGGATTGCTTGAGCCCAGGAGTTTGAGGTTGTTGCGAGCTATGGTGACACTACTGTACTCTAGCCCAGGTGACAGAGTGAGACTGTGTCTACAAAAAAAAAAAAAAAAAGAAAGAAAATGAAAAAGAGAGAAAAATGCAAATAAAGCCACATGTAGCAAAATAACAATTGGTCAATCTATATGGGTGTTCATTGTAATATTTTTCAACTTTTCTGTAAGTTTTAATTTTTTTTTTTTTTTTCGAGAAAGGGTCTCGCTCTGTTGCCCTGGCTAGTGTGAGTGCTGTGGCGTCAGCCTAGCTCACAGCAACCTCAAACTCCTGGGCTCAAGCAATCCTCCTGCCTCAGCCTCCCGAGTAGCTGGGACTATAGGCATGCGCCACCATGCCCGACTAATTTTTTCTATATATATATTTTTAGTTGTTCAGATAATTTCTTTCTATTTTTAGTAGAGATGGGATCTCGCTCTTGCTCAGGCTGGTCTTGAACTCCTGACCTTGAGTGATCCACCCGCCTCGGCCTCCCAGAGTGCTAGAATTATAGGTGTGAGCCATCGCGCCTGGCTTGTAAGTTTTAATTTTTTTATAATAAAAAGTGGTAGGGAACAAAAGGAGGTAGCCTAATGTAAGAATTGCACTGTCATTTATTTCCTGCTCATAGGCAAGGGCTGAGAGTGGAGAGAGGGGTGGAGATGGGACAGGTGCTCTGGCAGGAGCAGTGACCGTAGCACGGAGGCAGGCAGGGCCTGGTCAGAACTGCCAGCACCACTGTTCAGGGTGGTTGGAACCCTGGGTGCAAGGGGAAGGAAGGAGAAAGATAATGCTGAAGAGGCAGAGAGGGGCTAGTTGCAGGTGGGAAAAGGACTGTTCAGTGGGCCAAGGAGCTGTGATATCAAAGTACTGGAAGAGACTCTCCCTTCCCAGGCTTCAGAGCGTCTCACCTCTATAGGTTCAACTATGTTTTTGGTTTCTTAGAGCATGCAGAGAGAGGGGGATGGAAGGAAGGGTAGCATTTATCTCATTGATTTTGTAATTTCTGAGATGTATGAAACCAGAGTAAGCAGCTAGGAGCAGAATAGAGCCCATATATTACCCAGCTCTTTATACCTAAGATGTTGAAATAGTGTATATATTATAAACAGCTGAGAGGAAATTAGTTGGCCACGGCCAGGCTAGAATAATTCAGCCTTTTTTTTTTTAAGTCTTAATGTTTTCCAGTGTTAGATCTACTAGCTGTTTATCGTATAACAAAGAACAAACTGCCCTAAGTTGTTTGAGAGCCATTAATACTGTACATTACTTCAGATTATTGTTTTAACAGAGCTAATTCCAGGTCAGAAGGTTCATGAAGGGGAAATAAAGTCAATGGAGGTCAGTGTGAGTGAGGCTTTTAAGGACTCTTGGAGATAAAAATATACCCCACAGTTACACTACTAAGGCATTCATTTTTTCAAGATAATTTTCAAGAGAATTTTAATTAATTATATTTGTTTCAGAAAACTTTAAAGAACTAAAACTTTTTAAGGTAAGAATACGAAGAGAGAAAAAGTATATGGGAATAAATAGAGAAGGAAAAACTCTCCTGTTCTTGGAACCTGCCAGTGTGTGGCTTCAGGATCCTGGAAAACTCTTTCAGTGTTACACTATATGGAGCTATAGACTGAGTGTTTATATCCCCTCCCCAAATTTATATGTTGAAACCTAATTCTTAAAGGGATGATATTTGGAGGTGGGGCCTTTGGGAAGTCATGGGGTCATGAAGGCAGAGCCTCATGAATGGGATTTGTGCCCGTATAAAAGAAGACTCAAGAAAGCTCTCTGACCCCTTCCGCCATGTGGGGCCACAGTGAGAAGGTAGCCATCTATGAACCAGGACGTGATCCCTTACCCCACGCAGAATCTTCTGGCATCTTGGTTGTGGACTTCTAGCCTCTAGAACGATGAGAAAATAAATTTCTGTTGTTTATAAGCTACCCAGTTTATGATATTTTGTTATAGCAGCCCAAATGGACTAAGACTGTCTAGAGGATTAGGCCTTTTCATGCAGCCTTTTAGGAATCATGAGGCCCGGCATGCTCAGGAATACTTACAGCTCCACACGAAACTAGAGTACTTGTGCTTGAGTAGTTTTTAAATACCCCTAGTATTCTGCACAATCACATAGTGTTTATGCAGAAGGTCATGACAAGGTCATGACAGGTCATGGCAAGGGTGGCTCGGTCATGCTCCATGATTTCTGGTGCTTCAGTTGGAAAGACGTGAAGGCTGAGGGTGACTGGATGGCTGGGTGCCGGAATCATCTGGGGGCTTCTTCATTCTCATGTTGGACAGCTGGACTGGGAGGACTTCAAGGCTGAGCTTGGTTAGGACTGTTGATTGGATTGCTACAGTAGCTTTTCCGTGTAGCTTGGGCTCCCTCCCAGCATGGCAGCCTCAGGGCAGCTGGACTCCCTACACGACAGCTTATTTAGGGCTATGTAAGATCTGCGTCAGGGCCATGGTGATGATGATAATTCAGAAAACACTTAAAATGCATTTATATTGAGAAGCTCCATTTGCTGTTCATGGGATGAACATGCATGCCCTAGACATAGTAAATAGAGAGAAAGTGCAAAAGCAGCAGAGAATTCTCTTAAGTGGGTTATAGTAAGAGCAGTTTAGCTGTATTTTGATAACTCTAAGGAAAAAAAAATTCTGTAAGAACAGAGAAGATTCACCACTATAGTCTGCACACTTAATGATATATGTACCCGTGGTCACTGTCTTGTTCCCCCTCCATAGTTCTGGTACCAAAAAGATGCCATCAAACCGACCGGACTGGCCTAGTTTGAAAGCATTTTCTTAGTTGCGGCCTCTCCAGTTCTCCTCCTAAATTAAAAAAAAAAAAAAGTTGGTGACTAAGCATGAGATGATCTCTTAAATGTCACAATTTTGCCCTCAGCCAGGCTGGTACTAAATATAATTCCTACTACAATTACTCAACAGGGGCAAAATTGGGGTTTTCTTAGGGCATTGGCCTTGCCATTACATATAGGGACATGTCTGGGCCCAGCTTTTTGAAGCAGGAAGGCAGTCTTACTTCTTGTTTCCTCTCACAGTGTCTTTTGACACAGTGAAGATATAAACACTGCTGCAGCAGGAAATCTGAATAGGAATTTGTGGACAAAAGCCTTTTTGTAGGTTTAGAAAAAGGTATCATACAAAATTTCCTTCAACAGTTGGCTAAAAATTTCACCAGAAATGTTCTGGAAATATGAATTCTCATGCTACTGGGAACATCCATACACTATTGGCAAGCACCTAATTTTAGGATAGCAATGTTTTGCAAGCTAAGAATTGAGACATATGGTCTAACAACCGTGAACCTGGAACTCTCAGTTTATTCTGGATACTCTCAGTTGTATTGTTGCCAAACTTAGCCTCCCTAAAGTTATTTCTTCATCTGTAAAAGTGGGTGTGCTGTCGATGATCTAATGCTGACCAGTTCTTGTAGGCTAGTAACTATGGGTAAAAGTTTCTTAAAGGGGGACTGAGTGTATTTTCCCAAGCCCAAGTCTGCCTGGGTCCTCTCTATAGTATAAGCACACTCTCTGCCCACCCGCTGTTCCAGCTCCCTGAAGAGCATTGAAGATAGAGAAAGACTAGAATGGAAATGCAGAAAATACAAGACAAAAACATGAATAAAGATAGGAAAGGGAAGAAAAGGCAAAAGAATGGAAAGGAAGATGGGAAGCAAACACTTAAAAGTAGAAGAGATGGGCTGGGTGTGGTGGCGCACACCTGGGATTCTAGCACTTTGGGAGGCCAAGGCGGGAGAATCACTTAAGGTCAGGAGTTCAAGACCAGCCTGGGAAACATAGTGAGACCCCATCTCTAAAAAAAATTAAAAAATAAAAAATGAACCAAGTGTGATGGTGTGCACCTGTAGTCCTAGCTACTCAGGATGCTGAGGCAGGAGGATCGCATGAGCTCAGGAGTCCAACAATGTAGTGAGTGATGATTGCACCACGGCACTCCAGCCTGGACAACAGAGTGAGACCCTGTCTCTAAAACAAACAAACAAAAAAAGTAGAGAAGGAGATAACCTGAAGCTTTGAAAAAAAGAGCAGAGAATAGTTTTCCTTTGACCCTCCTTTCTTCCGACTCAAAGGCTGAGAACACCAAGCAAGAATCATTCCCATTATGACTTAAATAAAAAAGTGAACTAGGAAACCCCATCGAGTCCACAGGCACATGCTATGGCTATAGGTATGTGTGACAGAGGAAGACATTAAATTAGAAAGCATAAAGTGTTGCCTAAGAAGTGACAAAAGAGGATCTCTTGGGTAACACTCAGCCTTGGATTTGTTACCCACTTGCCCAACCCCGTGGCAAATATTCTACAGTCCTGCGGCAATCACAGCAGGGTTTTGTGGGAGCCGAGCTCACCGAGGTTATTCACTAAGCCTGCCCGGTATTTGCATCTCTCTGTCCCATGGATGCAAATACATGAAGAGCATACAGAGTGGATTGGTGGAAGCTAAATCTAAAGATGAGCTGTGAACAACTGCAAAGAGAAAGCTTGAAAACTTTGCCATCAGATGCCCAGTTCTGATCCTAGGCAGTGGCTAATCACCACAGATTGGCACGGGTCAAGCACACTGGGCACAAGAGAAAAGGGAGGTAGAAAGTAGGCCCAAGGGGCAGTGTCGTTCCTGCTGCAAAAGCTCCTTCGTGAGGATGCTCCATGGTCCACCCAGGTCACACCCCAGTGAAGGAGGGATTGTTAGCTCTGTGACACACATTGGAGGTATGTCTGTATGCGCCTTGTTTTTAAATCTTATATAGCTATTATACATGATAAATGGTTCAGTTCACACTGCAGTAGAGTTTCAAGTCTAACTAACTATTTTATTGTCTCTTTAAGTTAAGAAGACTTCTTAAGTGGAATCATCCTTACCTAGAATGTTTCCTGGCACATGTGGTAGGAGCTCACTAAATATTCCATGAACAGAGCTCAGTTATCATACAGGTCAGGAATCCTCCAAAATAATCCAGTCAGAGCAAATTCCTCTGTTGCGCCGTATTTGTAAAGCATAAGGTAGGCACCTTATAGATGTAAGACAAGTGTCATCATTTTAC
>CAUYSK010096173.1:0-10492 GCA_963575035.1 Avahi laniger | reverse complement strand
TTTGTAAACAATCACAAGGAGAACAGTTTAAAAATTCCTAATGACTTCTGTGAAAATCTTGTGAGCGTTGATTTTAGATATTAAATATAAGTTCTCTGTATAAAAGTGGCTCAATCACCAGAGCTCTATCCTAACAATAAGAGCAAGCATTCATTTAGGGCTTTCTGTGTGCCTATCACTAAATACTGTTGTGACAAGACATTATGAACTGCCTTCCATGTATCCATTCTCTCAGTCTATCTTTCCTAATTTGGTTTGGGAAGGGCAATTGATTCATCTTAAACTATTCACTTGTTCGACTTCATCACAGATAATGGTGGGTACACAGTTCTGGTCAAGGAGTGGTATGAATGGTGTTTCTGAGAAAGCATTTGCCTATCTGGAACAGGCTCTCTTTGTTTTGTATTCTTCATTTCTTCTTTTCCAAAACATGTAGAGGCTATAGCCATCTTAAAATTATCAGGCAACCATGATAAGTATGAAAGTTAACACAGAAAGATGAAAAATAAAGCTTCAGCACAATTTGATAAGCCAGTGTTTGTAGAATTTCTTGTTATTTGTAGCTAACTAATAGAGCTGAGCATACTTTAGCACATTTATTTTAATAATAACACTGTGGGTTATATCATTTATTACCAGTAATTTGCACATTAAAAAGGAATAAGGCAAAGAAACATTAATTAATGGTCTAAGTCCCCTTAAAAGAATAAACAGTTGTGAAAATGGAAATTATGTGTATATATATATATACACACATATATATGTACACACCCATATATACACACATTACATATAATAGTGTGTGTGTGTATACACACACATACACACAAAATGTAAAAACACACATACACATTGTAATTCCACACACAAGATAACTGACCTCTGTAGGTTTTCTCTGTTCATGTTTCAAGAAGGAATAAAAATGTTTTGGGACCTTTGATATTGAGGACATCTGAAAGCAAGAGGTCAGGATTATGGTAAAATTTTATAACTACATACTTAGGAAAAATAACTCTAGGCAGGGTCAAATAATAGAAAAATAAAAAATAAAACAAACCTTCATGAGAACTGACATGAAAAGGTTTATCCTCAAATGTAAGTGTGTCACTTTCTCTTAACCAACTCACAAGTTGAGAAATATGTAGAGTAGTTAGCTTCATAGGCTCTGAGGTAAGATTGTCTTTGTTTTATTTCCAACTTCGTATGTATCCTCCCTAAATTAACTTCCATAAGTTACATACTACTTAATCACTTTTGGTCATAGGCTTCTAAAATGTAAAATGGGAATAATCAGAATAACATCCCATCCAGTAGCTGTTGACAAAATGAAATGAACTCATACATGAAAAAATGGCTTATTAAGACCTATAAAATTATTAGAAAATGATATTATTAGCTACATATTCACAACATATTCGATAAAACTCTCATATTTGGAATACTAACAGATGCTTTAAAGAAAACATTTCCGGGACAAAATGATCTTGAGAAATATAAGGCAAAACAAAGTTAAATATATGTAGTTTATGGTGTTGCCCAAATGATTTTATTACGCATTTGTTTTTGTCCTATAGGAGACATCTAGGAGCACTGGTATTTCATCAAAGAATAAAGATTAGTTGAATGGGAGAATATGGTAAAAAGCACAACTATAAATGTTTTCAAGTGTGCAACAGAATATGTTTGTCACATTTATTTCCATGAGATCCTTTTTCAAAAGAAGATATAGTACTTCTCCACATCGTCCAGAAAACATTTGAGAATGTATCTTTTCTGCCATGTGAAAACTAAAATTTGTGGTAATTTTACAGGAAACGTCTGATTTATCTTCATGTAAAGCTTTTTTAATTAGCTGTCAAAACATAAATTAACTGGTTGTATATTAATTTCAAAATGAAAGCCACAGTTACCAAAATGAACAATTCCCATATGTTGTTTGAATGAAAAGAGCTTTAATAAGAGGCAAGTTCTGGGCAAGAGAATTGTTTTAATTATTTCATCAAGTCATGGCGTCAGATAAGGAGACAATTTAATGTAAAGATACATTAATTTTTGTTAGGTAGATGGGATCTCTGGCTCTTCTCAGAACAAGGGTTCCCTGTTTTGGTGCTGTTTTCAGCAATTGCCCTACCTGGGGAGAAGGATAAGGGCGGGCACTCCTGTTTGGTGTTGTCCCACCCTCAATACTATCCATAGCAACTGCTACACCTGGGGAAGAAGAGAATGCTTTGTCAATCTAGGAATTTCCCAGCCCAGGCCAGGCATGATAAGACTTAGAAAGTGACCTACAGTAACCTAAGGGTAATTAATATGCCCTTAGCTTCAATCTGCACTGGGACGGGTGAGGGGGGATCGTTCATGCCCCGCCCCCCAAGGTGGGCTTTGTTAGAAGGAGCTTCTATATGCAGACGGAATTTTGAGGACACCTGTTGATCATTTGATAACATCCTACACCTCCCAAGAGCCCTCCTCCAGACTGGGCTAATAAAAGGAAACAATCTGAGAAGTCAGTAAGAACTGAGTGGGTCAGTGAGTGAGTGAGTCGTTTTGTGTTTCTCCACTTGCAGAGACAGACTTATTTTATTCTACAATAAAGAACTGTTCTTGCAAAATCGCTCCCTGCCTGAGGTTACTCCATAGCATTGGTGGTTTTTCCAAGAAAGGAATCAGAGGACCAGGATAATAGTCTGGACTTGACACTTTGGTGTGGCTGGTCATTCTTCAGCCAAGACCACAGCAAGAACCTAGGGCAGACCTCCACCCCGATATCTTTGGTTCCGTGACTAGAATTCTGACATTGTAATCCATTTGATTTGCAAAAAATGAAGTTTTTTTAATTACATTTTGCAAGAAACATATTTTTATTATCACAAAACATGAGATTTTGTAAAAAATAAGTTGAAAGGTCACCTATAATTTTAAGCATAAAAATCCTGCCAGACGTGGTGGCTCATGCTTAAAATCCTAGCACTTTAGGAGACCAAGTCGGGAAGAATACTTGAGGCCAGAAGTTGGAGCAACACAGTGAGACTCTGTCTCTACAAAAAATACAAAAATTAGCCTTGCATGGTAGTACATACCTATAATCTTAGCTACTTGGGAGGCTGAGGCAAGAGTCTCACTTGAGTCCAGGAGTTTAGGTTGCAGTGGGTTATGATGACACCACTGGTTTATAGATTGGATAACAGAGTTAGATCTTTTCTCAAAAAAAAAAAAAAAACATATTAAATACTTCTAGAGAAAAAAACTCTTTAAAAATGTAAAAGCATTATGGAATTTTAAAAGTTTATTTATATTTGTATGTGACATAATTTTCTTTTCTGCTAACTGAAATAATAAAAATATTTCCTTTCAAATTAAGTACTACAATGTATTATTAATTTGTTATATGTAGTTTTGATCATAATAAAGGATTATTAAATAAATTTCCACTGAATGAAACATATAATTACATACATTTTCACTTGTTTTTACCATCAGTTATAAACCTTCAAAGAAGTGCAGAGTCATGTTGTAACCATTTATTAGATATGTGAAATAGGTAGCTATAATTATCATAATCAAAAAAGCATTATAGCAGATTTACTAACTTAATAAAATGGAGAGTTTCTGGAATCCAATTCCAAAATGGGTTTCCAGGATCCTAGAGATATATGATATAACATTCCAATGAAAATATTTACCAAACAATGCTTCTGGATCAGTTTGTGATAATATATAAAATTACATTGAAATTTAAAAATTTAGCCCAAAGCAAACAGAAAGGCAGACTTGCAGCTTCAAGGCACACATATACACTATACATTTCAATTAACTGAAAAAGAAATTGATCTAGTCTTAAATTCTAAAACAAAATATGTGTCCATTTGGTACCTTAAAAAAATGGATATTTTTTAGTGTTCATTACTATTGTGAAGTTTTATGAATGTTGGAAATAATATTTTAAAATTGCTAACTTTTTCAGAAAATTATAATTTTATTCTTCCTCCAAATGACAGGTTATGTATCAGCAATTTCTGAAAGTTCAAACTGCAACAGTTATTTTTTTTTTTAAATTACCTGCAACATTTTACCTGAGTCAAGGTTTTTAGCAATAAAATAATTATCTGTCAGTACTATGACAATGAAAATGGTTTACCCTAGGGGAAAGAGCAAAGAAAAGATTATCTATTTGAAAAGTCTTATGACTAATCTTAAAGATAACTTTGTTCTTCAAAGAACATCACTGTGTGAAAGCTAAACATAAAGGGAAGTCAAATTCAGCCAGTGTGGCTTTCTTTTCAATACAAATGCAATGATCAAACATTGTATCTCTATATTGATACTATTCCTGTTAATTGCTGTGTTAAGCTTTCAAATTTAGTTGAATAATATATAAAGCGAAAGATCATTAGAAACATACTTGTATTATTAGATTGTGTCTAGATTACTTGCAACTTTGTGCAAACCTTAAGGGTTGTTGATGGATGGGAGTTGTAATCTTTAGGCAAGTTGTATTGTCAGATTATCTGTGGTTTTATTTGGGACATATAGGTGTGAAAGAGCTGATTTCAAGAGTTTAAGTTTAGATATTCTATCATGCATGTCATGAATTAGTTTGTTACTGTTTACCTGTTTTGAGAGACAGGGTAGTTCATTTTGCAAATTGTGGTTTCTGTTTTAATTTTTAGAACCCTTTTAGTAGATTGACAGCAGCACTTTTTTTAGATTTTTTCTGCCACCAATTTCTGTAATTCTTTAGCCTAAGCTAAACGAATTATCTTTTGAAGATAGGAAAATCTAGATCTGCACTGTAATGTAATCTGTTTTACAATAATATGTTATATGATTTTTTTCTTTTTACTTTTTAATAGACACATGGTAATTAGATATATTAGTGGGGTATCATTTGATGTTTTGATATACATATCTGTTGTATAATGATCAAACCAGAGTAGTGAGTGTATCCATGCATGACCTCATACATTTATCATTTCTTTGTGATGAGAACATTCAAAAACCTTTCTTCCAGCTACTTTTTAATATATGATGCCTTCCTTGTTCTACTCTCCACTTCTATCAAATCACTTTTCTAGATTCCACGTGTAAGTGAAATCATGCAGTATTTGTCATACTGTGCTTGGCTTATTTCACTTAACAGAAGAATATTTAGGTTTACCCATTTTGTCAAAAATGGTAGAATTTCATTTTTTATGGCTGAATAGTATTCCATTGTGTATATTATGCCAAAAATTCTTTATCCATTCAACCATTGTTGGACACAGGTTGATTCCATATCTTGGCTTTTATAAATAGTGCTGCAATAAACATGGGAGTGCAGATATCTTTAACATACTGGTTTCATTTCCTTTGAATATATACACAGCAGTAGGATTGCTGGAACATAAAGTTGTTCTATTTTTAATTTTTTGAGAAACCCTTACAATGTTTTTCATAATGGCTGTACTAATTTACATTCCCACTAACAATGTATAGGTGTTCCCTTTTCTCCACATCCTCTCCAACTCCTGCTTTATTTTTCTTTTTGATAATAGTCATTCTTACTGGAATAAGGTCGTATCTCATTGTGGTTTTGATTTACATTTTCCTGGTGATCAGCAATGTTGCACAATTTTTCATGAAGCTTTTGGCCATTTGCATGTCTTCTTTAAAAAAATGTATATTAAGATCTTTTGTCCATTTTTAATTGGGTTATTTATTTTCTTTGTTCTTGAGTTGTTTAAATTTCTTATATATTCTGGATATTAAACCCTTGTCAGGGATATAATTTGCAAATATTTTCTCCCATTCCATAGGTTGCAGCTTCACTTTGTTGTTTCCTTTGATGTTCAAAAGCATTTTAGTTTGATATAATCCCATTTCTCTATTTTTATTTTTGTTGCCTATGTTTTTGAAATCTTATTTAAAAAATCTCTGCTCAGCCCAATGTCTTGAAGCATTTCCCCTAAGTTTTCTTCTAGTAGTTTCATAGTTTTGAGTTTTATGTTTAAGCCTTTAATCCCTACCTCAGTGCAATGATGGCTATATATGGTAAACCCACAGCTCACATCAGAAATATAGCAAGGATGCCCACTGTCACCACTTCTATTCAACATGGTGTAGGAAGTCCTAGCCAGAGCAATTAGGCAAGAGAAAGAAACAAAAATCATCCAAATTGGAAAGGAAAAGGCTAAATTGTTCCTGTGTGCAGATGACATGATCTTATGCATAAAAAACCCTAAAGACTCCACAAAAATGCTGTTATAACTAATAAAGTTCAGTAAAGATGCAGGATGCAAAATCAACATACAACAAAATTCAATAGTGTTTCGTTACACTAATAGTGAACTATCTGGAAAAGAAATTTGTAAAAATCCCATTTACAACAGCTACCTAAAAAAAAATACTTAGGAATAAACTTAACTAAGGAGGTGAAAGTTCTCTACACTGAAAACTATAAAGTATTGATAAAAGAAATTGTAAAGGATATAAATAAATGAAAAGATACCCCATGTTCAAGAATTGGAAGAATTTTCATTGTTAAAATGACCACACTGCCCAAAACAATCTACACATTTAGTGCCATCTTTATGAAAATACCAATGACATTCTTCACAGAAATAGAAAAACACACTGTTAACATTCACATGGAACCACAAAAGACCCGAATTGCCAACACAATCCTGAGCCAAAAGAGTAAATCTGGAGGCATTGCACTACCTATTTACAAAATAAACTAGAAAGCTATAGAAATCACAACAGCATGGAATTGACCTAAAAAACAAACACACAGACCATTGAAACAGAATAGAGAGCCCAGAAATAAATTCACACATCTAAAGACAGCTGATATTTGACAAAGGTGTCGAGGACATACACTGGGGAAAAGATAGTCTTTTCAATTAATGACACTGGGAAAATTCAATATCCATATACAGAAAAATGAGAGTAGATCCTTACGCCTCACCATATACAAAAATCAACTCATGTCTCATTTTTTTTTAATGGCTATTGCTTTGATCTTTACCAGCAACAGACCTTATTGTTATTGATGTTGATGATCTTATTTTGCATCACCTATACTGGTAGCAGTTGCTTGTCAATAAAATAAAAATATTATTTACATTTGAAACATGATTTACATGTCCTATAATCTTCTTAGGTTTTTTTTTTAATGTAACCAAGTGATATTTCTCTTTAATTTGATGTGAGTTACCTAATTTGCAATATCTGAAAAAATGGTTCCAATCTAGTGAATCCTCTATTGTAGTATCACATAATTAATTTATAAGATTACATCTCTAGACATTTAATCTATCACACAAAGTATACTATGTATGTCCCCAATTTTTTAGCATATTCAATAAGGAGTATTTTTAGATAGTATTGAACTTGTCTTTGCAAATAAAATTTAGTATGCTTCACTTAGCCTAGAATACATTTTAACTAACCTTTGGTTAAGGTTTCCTATAATAAAAAAAAAGGTCACAATCATTGCAACATGGTTAGATTATTATATTTTGCAAACACGTAATTAATCTAGGATTTTTAATTTTAATTCATTGATTTTTTCTCTTTCATTATAAGTTGATAAACAAAGGAACCCTCAAAATAACTTTGAGTTTTTGAGATAATTAAAATTTAAAGAAAGCCAGGCACATGTAATCATTTTTAGTTTCATCCCTTTTATAAATAGCTATAGTAAAACTTTGTTTTTTAGAATGGCTACTCAGGAAACCCAAAGATTTTTAGGTGTGGAAGAAAAATTGATATTTGCTATAATTCTGCATTTATGGCTTGAAGTTGGAAGGACAACACTGAGAACAATGATCAAAGGAGACAAATGTGCTTAAAGCAAGAAAGAGTTACAAGGTGATATTTTTAAAACACAACTGTAAATGACAATACTTATTAGAAAATGTAACTTTTTTCAATACTAAGGAATGTTTATAAAAATTATTTTAAAATATACAACATAGTCAAAGTGTTAATAACATATTTTAGTGATTACAAGAGCTGCTTCTCTCTGAGTATAGAAGGACTTATATTTTCAGCAGAAAAAAATTGGGTTTTATATTTTTTTATTATTATCCACAATGACAATTTATAGTAAAGTATTTATTGATAATCCTTTTTTCCTTATACAAATTATAATTAACTAATTTAGTTTAAGAAATATAATTACATCTCACAAACTCAGTTCTTGTAGGTAATCAAAACTGAGTAAATTAATAAAGTTCCCCTCAGATATTATGCTTAAATAGTATAGTTTATAAAATATATTTAGTTTTGTATATTTAATTGATATATCATAGTTGTACATAATTTGGGCATCCATTTGATATTTTGATACATCCAATGTTTAATAATCAAATCAGGGTAATTGGTATATCCATCACCACGATCATTTATCTTTTGTTTCTGTTGGGAACATTACAATTCTACTCTTCTAGGTATCTTGAAATATATGATAAATTATTGTTAACTATAATTTCCCTACAGTACTATTGAATATTAAAATAGTACTTATTCATTTTAACTGTATTTTTGTAGCCATTAACCAAAAAAATATAATTTAATGTCTTCTTTAATATTCTAGAGCAGTGAAGACATTTCTTACTTTAAGAAATATAACTTTTAAATTTTTAATAAACACAAAAAAAGAAGCATCCATTATTCTGATGCCAAAACGTTCATTTGACACATTTCTTTAAGTAAGAACACATGTACTATTATTACCTAAAGTTATTTATATATAAATTTATAATGTATTAAATGAGATTACAGACATATTAAAATTGTGTTATCTAGGTATTCAAAAGTCAATTACCAATTAACTCAAGATAATATTACTTTACAATCTTAAAATTAATTAGGCATCTTAAAATTACATAAGTTTATACATTAAGTTCTACTTGTTTGTAATATTATAAGACTCTATTTTTAAAATGTGGGTATTCTAAGTCATTTGCATTTCAATGCAAAATTTCAAAATCGCCTTGCAAAGTCTCAAAAATTTTGCTGGAGTTTTTATTGGTATTGCATTAAATCTTTGTGTGCATTTGGAAAAATATGGTATCTTAACAAATTTGAGTCTTCCACTATTACAACATCGCATATCTATCTAAATATTTGCTCTTCTATAATATCCCTTATGTAGTTTTTGTGGTTGAGTGAGTTCCCTTTTATTTTTAATGTTCTGAGATTTTTACCAAAAGTGAATATTGAGATTTTAAAGTTATGTCTTTTTCCTTGATAAATTCAAAGTTTTGTAACTTTTTATTGTTCCTTTCATGAAATCTGCAATGTAAATATTTTAAACTATATATTTACACATATTCATGCTTTATATCCTTTCTACAAATTTTGATATGCTGACTTTTCATTATCATTCAGTTAATTATTTTCTACTTCCCATTGTCTTTTAGAAGCAAATTGTTTAGTTTTGGATTCTTTAGGAATTTTCTGGATGTTTTTAACTTCTCCTTTACTTTCATTTATGATCAAAAAATGTAATCCAAAATATTTTCTTCTTAAATCTATTGAAAGTTGTCTTACGGTACAGGATAGGAGTTTTTATGCTGAATAGTTTATATGTATTTTAAAAATTGTGTAATTTACTATAAATGAGTATAGCTTTAGATATGGTTCTTTAAATTTTCTACAATCTTTTTGAATTTTTGTCCCGTTTTCTATCCATAACTGGTATAAAGTATTAAAACCTCCAACTAAATTTGCATATTTTTTTGTTTCTTCCTTCAATTCTGTTATTATTTTCTTCACATATTTTAAAATGTTTTTATTAGATGCATACACATTTATAATTGTTATGTATTTCTAATATATTGACACTTTTATTGTGATTAAGCGCTCCTCTACATCTCTGTTAATACCTCTTTAATGTCAACTTTTCCTGACATCAATAAAACAATTCCAGATTTCATATAATTAATAGTTAATGATATATTTTTTTCCCTCAATTTTCACTCATTTACTTAATGTGTGTTTATCTTGCAGACAGAGTATAGTTGAGTCTTGTTCCTATTGTGTTCTGATCATCTCTGCCTTTAATAGAACATTTATTTCATTTGCAGTTAATGAAATTAATGATATGGTAATATTTAAGTCTGTCATTTGGTAATTTGCTTTCAATTTTTTATTTGTTCATTTTTATATTTATTTCATTGTCTTTCATATTTTGTGACACTTGAATATTTTATTTGTATTCTTTTTTGATTTCTCATTTTTTTATCTTATTATTATTAGTGATTACTCTAAAAATTACAGATTTAACTTTAATATGAGGCAATTTTCTTACATTTTTTTTTTTTTTATTTCAGCATAATATGAGGGTACAGATGTTTAGGTTACATATGTTGCCCCTGCCCCCCCCTCCCCCCCTCAGTCCAGGTTTCAAATATGTCCATCCTATTGCGTGGTGCACATTGCACTCTTTGTGTACACATATACCCGTCCCCTCCTCCCTCCTCCCCCCTCCCCCCTGCCCAATATC
>CAUYSK010096170.1:0-33007 GCA_963575035.1 Avahi laniger | reverse complement strand
GCTGGGTGCCAGAGACCCGCTTCCTGAGTCCTAACTGCCTCGGGGGTATATTCCTGGCACGGAGCTCCGGGAAGTTCAAGATGCTTCCTGCTCACGTCTCCTCTCCACTGAGTCCCACATTTCCATACTCAATTCTACATCCACTTCACACGAGCCCCTGCCTCACGGAGGGCTTGTAAGTCAGTGGGGAAGCTAGACTGTCCCATGCGGGACTTGTCCCGGTGCACTTACTGGCCAGGCTGGCACCACCGTCGCATGCTCCTCTCTCTATTGTCGTATGTCCGCACTTTCCAGGTTTTGTATTCCTATCTCCTGTTATTCTTTTTCCTGATTTGTGTGTCCCCCGCTGAATCTGCACTGATTTCCCTCGCTGTTTTTGTGGGAGAGCGCTCCGATTGTGTGTAGCAGACCGGGATCTAAGTCTCCCTCTCTGGAAGCAGGGATCCGGGAGGCTACCCTAACTCCGCCATTTTTTCTCCCCCTATATCCTTCTTTGATTTAGGTTTCTGCTGTCATTTTACTTCATCAAAGGGGCCATCTGTCTTCTATCTTTAGATAGAGGAGCTTTCTGACCACTCTCTAAAGTAGCATTCCAGAATTCCTCCGTCTCACTGTTAACTCTGTTTATTTTTCTTCATAGCAATTATCACCAGCTGGTATAATATATATTTGTTTATTTTTTATTATCTGCCTGCTCCTACTTAAATTTAAGCTTCATAAGTGAAAATTTGATTTTGCTTTGCTGATATTTCCTCAGCGACTAGACTTCCTGCACTATTTGGGCTAACGGTTTGCCTAGTTAATGAACTGTCTACTACGAAAAGGTTAAGCATTTTCACTGCATCTTTGGAAATATAATAGGTAATAAATATTTGTTAAATATAAGAATAAATGGAAATTAATGTAAGTTTGGATGTAGAAGTCAATGATCGTATCATCATGAGAACATGCATATATTAACTCGCGTAACACGGTCGTGCCTGCTCACCCTTTTCTGTGTGTACTTTTCATAGTCATCACATATTATCTGTGTCTGTGTAGAGTTAAGTTGAGCCATGCTATGCAACATGGCACACTATCACTATACTATTAAGAATTTAAAATATGACTAATACGAGTACAGACATGCTATAAGTATGCCACTTAAATGCCCAACTAAGTTTGAAGACTTCATATGAAAAAAAAATACAAAATGTCTCATTAATGGCTTTTTATGTTTATTATAAACATAGAAATACTAATATTTTGAATATATTAAATGAAATAAAATATATTATAAAATTAATTTTACTTTTTTATTTTTACCTTTCCTAATGTGGCTACCAAGAAATTTAACATGATATACGTGGGTCACATTATGTCTCCACTGGATGATGCTGATACAGAGTCTTTGTGCAAAGTCAAGCTCCTAGAGGAAAAATTGCTTACAAGGTGCTAGAGCAGAGTCCCATTATAGAGATGCAAAGTACATTTGATTTTATGAAGCCACTAACTTAAAGACAATCTACCATTTACATCACAAAGTGCTTGTCTCTACTAATAATCTGGCATGTTTCTTTTAGCAGACAATGAAAACTATCTTAACTTTTCATGTTTCTGTATTTCTTCTGTTTTCACATTTTCTAGCCTTTGCTGCTAAAAAAAAAAAAAAACCTCAAAATCAAATTTAACTCTTTGTCCTAAGTTTCTGATCATTTCCCTCTTTTTCTTTTTGTGATTTCTAATTATCTTCTAATATTTTAAAAAATATTTTATGCATAGAGACATGCCATCTGTGTACCTCTTTTAGGAAATAAATAGAAATCTTAACTTATTACTAATTAATTTCAATTATTATAATTAATGTTCCTCTATATCATATAGTGAACATTTATTATTATAGTGAACATTTATAATTAATTTCAATTATTATAATTAATGTTCTTCTATATTATATAGTGAACATTTATATATCATGTAGTGAATATTTATAAGTTTCTCTCATTTAATTACTACAATGAACCATCTGAAATATTCATAGGAAAAGAAACTGAGGCCTTGAGAAGTTCAATATATTTCAGTGTGTTTGTGGTAAATTATAGATGATACAGATGGTAAATCACTGTCCCTAACAGTCACTGCAATGCAACATTAGGCTGATTCAACTTTTCTGGCTGGCTGCATTGCAAAGATTCGACTGAATCCAGGATCTCAACACAGCATTCAAACTCAGTTGTTATACTTTAAACAACTTCTATTGTTGTTTAATTTGCTAATAATTATGAGATGTAATTTCCTGTTATTCCAGGAAGTCTTCTTGACACCAGAGATTTTTGCCTCAGCAGAAGTTTAAAATAGTTCCCTATTCGCTGCTTGTATCACCTCAATTACTGCCTACACGGGAAATCTGCAGAGGAAAGCACAAAGTTCCTGTGACATCTTGACATTCTCAGGCAAAGGCACATTTGAGGTCCTGAGTGTTGGTATTATATATGGCATTTGCACAAAGATACACTTTAAAATTCCCTCTTAAAACAGAACCAAGTCCTGATAATAGAGTGAGTTTACCAGGCTGCCTTACCGATTAGTGCTGGCATGTCAATGTTAACTGAGCGCCCCAAGGGAGATGAACAGTGCTTTATGTTTATATTACACCTTTCACACAGAAGATCTTCAAATGCCTTACTAGTTTTATCTACAGAGATCACTCACCCACTGCCGACATGCAGGCACCTATGGGGTCGAATATGACAGCTCCACAGCACAACAGCATTTAACAAGGAAGGCGGAAAAATAAATTCTCAAGTGAGAAAGGCAGGAACAATTTTATGTGGGAAGAAGGTAATTACAACCTTGGAATTTAGCCAGTGTGCATGTTCATACTCTTCTTTTTACTGATTCCTGGGTCTGACTATATTAGGTCAAAAACTTTTCATGCAGGGGTGGTGACTTCTTCTGAGCTCCATATGTAGCCTTTATTTGCTTAGCCAATGTAAATGTTAATAAAACAATATGCAAATAAAATGCATCCTGTGATCTTGTCTTTATACTGTTGGCCAGGGTCTGAGTGTTACATTACAAGTAAATGCTGTTCCTGTCCTTTGTTCCGGAAGTGACCACTTATTTGAAATTATCACTTTGTTGTTAATAAAAGGCCCGTCATAGCCACCTCAGGTTGCCTTAGCAGCCATGCAAAGAGGTCCATGCCAGGGGTAAAACTGCTTTGTAAATAATCACCACTTTGTCCAAGGGGCACAGATGAAAGCCAGCTCTTAGTCATTTTAAATAACCTGTTTACACAGTTAACTTCCCTCCTGCTGTGCAAAGGTTACATATTTTCCACTGTAATTTTGGATTTCTTTTTATTCCTTTACTTTCTTGCTCATGGAAAAAATAGTTCTTGATGAAGTCCGAAAGAAAAGGGAGCTCAATTATTGATCAGCATAGCTGATTGTAGAATAGAGAAGTATATTTCATAAGATTGCATTTGAGGTGTTTTTAGTTGATTGATTCATTATTTTCACAAGCACAAAAGAGAACTCTGGGAAAGCTCAGCTCTGTCTTTCTGAAGCCTGGGGAAAGTCCGTGAGAAGCTGTGTTGAACTATTCCGTTGTAGACTAGTTGAAAAGCACAGTGGAAATGTTTTCTTTCAAAATACGTTTTGTTTTTAGCTTTTCCCAAAGAAGTTTTTAAACATTTGCCAAGGCCTTCCTTAATGAATTAATTTATTATGAAAAGTCATGTACAACTTCAAAACAGAGGTTTGAATGCTGAACTTTAATATTTATAAAGGACAAAATTACACATACACACTCTTCCACACACATGCACAATCACACACACACACAGATTGATACCCAGCCTTGAAACATGTTCTATCTAAATCTGCTTGAGAAGATTGTCTCTCATACTTCCAAATTGATTCCAATTGCAATATCTTTCCCATTTTCCTCTTTCACTGAAGATCCTCAGAGACAAAGGAAAAATTGAAATCTTCAGGTTTACTTATAAGATTACATTATGCCTGATCATAAATTATGCATCTGTGGATAATTGTGTGTGTTTATGTGTGGATGTATGTGTTGGTGACTTTAAAATATTCATTTATGTTTATTTTTACAAACTCAGTTTTTTTCACAAGCCCTCAATTGTCTTTTCTATCTGTATATTCTTTTTTAATCTTACTGGGACCACTCAGGTCATTACAAACACAAACACACAAACGCACACACAGATCAGGGTGTCTCAAAAGAGTCTTAGGACAGATTTAAGCTTTAATAACTTCAAAAGCATAGATACAATACAATTATTAAAAATATATATTTTGAAGGTTTATTTGAATTTCTTTCCATCATTTTATTTTGTGAATTTTGAATAATCAATCGTTAATTTAAATTTTTGTTCCAGTCAGTTTGCCATTTTCAATCAGATAGACTGAAACAAAAAGTCAAATATACATTATATATGTACACATTTTAATTACTGTCAATTTCTTCCCCTTAACACCTTTGGTCCACTTAGATTCTCCCTTCTCAACTCTCATCATACTGATATGGTGCAGAATTTTAACTTGGGGTTATCATATATGGTATATACATTCATTTTTTCTTTTTTGTGTGTGTTTTTATTTTTCTTAAGTGGTCCATTTGCTCATTTGTTCGTTTTTTATTTTAGATAACAATAAATTTTACAAGATATTATATTTAATGTAATCACATTTCTCTTAATGCATCTTTTGTATTATTTCTCTTTTTTTTAAGTACTTTTTTCAAAAGCTGTTATTGTGGGATTTTGTGTGACTAACCTTCTGAGATACTGTACATGGAGAATATTATTTGATTGCTGCTATGGTGTCTCATTAAAATGTCAGTTTGGCTGACTATAAAATGCTAGATTCAGTTATTTTTCTTCAGTATGTTAAACAGTCTACTACTTTGCTTCTTGTATCCAATATTGTTCTTGATGCATCTGATGTAAGTTAAATACTTATGTTGTAAGTGATACCCTCTTTTTCTCTGAACACTTCGAGAATTTTCTTTTTGTACTTTTTCTCCTTTCGTATAATTCTCCTGGGGCCTTTTCAATCTGATATCTTTCATCTTCTTTTCATTCTGATAAATTTATCTCCATAATTTCTTTAAAGAATTCATTCTTTACATTTTAATATATTCCCTTTCTTAGGACTCCTGATGTTGGTACTTTTATTTCTGTCTTTCCTATCTTTTAACTTTCTAAAAATACTCATCTATGCCTTTTTCTTTCCTGCTTTCATCTTGGAAAATCCCTTAAATTAATCTTAAAAGACACTAATTCATTATGTGATTTTTGAAAATATTTTCATTTAAAAAAAAAACCTGAACTTTTATGTTTTCATAGATGAATTTTATAATTGATCCTTTTTTGGTTATTGCTTGTTCCTTTATAACTTTGCTTAAATTTTTACATGTTTACTATGTTTATTTGAAAATTTTGTCCATATTTGACTGTTATATCTGATGATATTACTTTTCTAGTTTTTTAGGATTTTTGAAATGGACATATTCCTCAGATACTTGTCATCTTGATCTCTGAATTTTTAGGCTCTAAGTGATTCTTACACTTCCATTTCTTCTACTTTCAGCTCTATCTTCATCTTGTTTCCAAAAGTATCTTGTAGAAAAGTTCTTTTGTCTTTTAGGGAGTCTCCAATATAAATCAAGGTTTCCTCTCAAATTTCCTCTCCGTTAGCTTAAGATTGAGTGTTCTTGGCCTGACTAAGTGATTTATCACCCATCCATCTGCTTTCCAACTTCCAAGAGTTTGTTGCCATTGTCTCTTCCTATTCTCTTTGATAGTGTGTTTAATTCTTTAAAAAAAAATCCTCACGTTAGTAGGGTTTGGGGAGGTAGCAGAGATAAAATTACTGGTTCATTCTACTACCTTTATTTAAAAATTTTTATGTTTGACCTTCAAATACCTTTTTTAAATTTCCCATTCATGAATTTTACTTTGTCTTCCCATTAGAAAGATAATTGTGTTAGCTCTTGAGATTTTTTAACATTTGTATTTGGAACTTATTACAATGTCTTCTCTTACAGGTCTTATATCCCCTAGTGAAATGTATTATTATTTATCTCTATGCCTTTAAACAAAGTGTTAATGCCTTTAAACAATGTGTTAATGCACATCATTTTATAAATACTAATTTGCTTCTCAGTCCTAAAGACACCAAGAGAAACTAATGTAATTTATACTTTAACCTTTGGTACCAGTTATATATGTTCACCAATAACAATAACAATACCACCAGAATGAAGAGAATAGCAGTTCCCTTTTTATGCTCTCCTCTCTTTATCCCTTTCCTTTACCAACATCACTGTGTTGGCAAAAGTCATCAGGTTCTATTGTTAGAAAGACACTGCACATCCAGCTCCATGTTCATCACGATAAAATGCACAAATCCATCCCTGGAATTCAGGGACATAATCTTTCTGTTCTGTGTACAGATATGGTTGTGATTATATCACAGTGGTAATAGTGATGTCCATCAAAACAAAGAAATGTGTTTCCCTATATGGGAAAATAATCCACCTAAAAATAAATCTACTCTTCCCTGAGTGCAATAGCTAATTCCCATTCAAGTTAATGATATTTGTGCACATTGACCTAGAGCAGAGAAATCCTCTCTAATGTGAGTGCCTGTCAGACTTACGTCTCTATTAAGTTAACCTACTGTCTTCTTTTGCCATATATTTAGTCTTTGTTAACTTAGATAATTTCCCTTGCTTTATTTCAGGATGAGAAATAGTGAATTCCCCAGTAAAGAAACATATGGAAACTAAGAGTGACTTAGAGAGGAATAAAATAGGAGGATTTTAAAAGTGTGGTTGAAAGTCTTTGTCCCTCTGGCATTCATCAGTGGCAGTTACTGCGTTTAAGGCTGACAAGGTTTTTTATTTTTTATTTTTTTTATTTTTAAGTTAAAAGTTGTAGTAACAAGCAGTAAACTTCATATTTATCTCTCATTGGAAATTGAAAGCAACTGCTGAGTGTTAAACAGTAAAATCACTCTTGTGTTTACCAGAGCTGTTAGAGAAAAGGCCTAATATCTAAGCAAAACACCTTTGAAAAGATGCTATTCAATGGGCTTTTAAGCATGCATTTAACACTTCGTAAAATTTGTTTAGGTCTTTGTTTATCTTTTTTTATAACTCATATCACTGCGTACCCTCTAAGGGCAAGTACTCTACATTATATATGCCTGTATCTTCTAGGACATAGCAGGCCATCTTACATGGCATGGTAGTTGATTACTAATGAGAATACTGAGTGCCATAGCGGTACTACAGCCCTCAGAAAACGGCACAGAGCACCAATGTCTATACTAATGATAACTACAAAAGGTATGATTTGGCACTCATCTATTCCAATAAGCATTCCTGGATTACTGATGATAGAAAATAAATGACTAAATTTCTCATACTCTCCTGTATCTAGGGTTCTAAATGCAAATTAAGCTTCACCATTTCCATGCACTTACGTGAGATTTGAAAAGTAGGAGTTAGATGAGGGTGCTTCTGAGACTTTGGCTTGTGCTATTTGCTCGCGGATTGACAGAGATCTGGAGTTTTCCCGAAGCAACAATCCAGTCTCAGTGATTCACTTCATGAGACTTTCATGGCAGTAATGGCTGTGTGTTCAGTCCCGTCAGTTACAGCTATGGCCTTTTTTTCTTATGGCACATCTGATGCAGTGGTGACTTTCTGACCCCACACATTCCTGCCTGTGCAGTCTGAGTAGCAACCTTGCTATATCAGTAGGAGTTGTGGTTCTGTGACAGGATTCATTTCTGTAGCGCAGATGTGAACATGCTCCCCCAACCCTTCAAATATTTTTGTATCTAATCACTTGTATTAAATATGCTCCTGTGTAAAACAACTGCACTGCTTTTTATTTCTGCTACTGATCCCTGAGTGATCAGTAATGCTTTCTAAATGATTACTATGAGGCAGACATTGTAAAAAGTAATTTATGTAGATTATCTCTGAAATCATTAATATTTAGTAGTTGAGAGAACTAAGGTCCAGAGGCCATATTTGCTAGTAGAGGGCAGAGCCATGATTGGAACCCGGCCACAATCAGGCCACACCTGCAGTGAGACTCATTACAGAAAATGCTGCAAGTAACTTGTTATTAATCATAGTTAAGATAACTAAACTTCTGAGTAATTTACTTAAAAATTTAAAAGTAAGTGATTGAGTTTATTAGAACATTTCAAAGGCCATTGCTCTCATGTCAGGCTGACTCGTATGCTTTCTTGAAAGGAAGGTGAATGGGTGGAATTATAGTTATGGAAATGTGTGTAACCAGCAGTCTTAGTTACGCCACGACTGCTAGGAACATAAGATTTATGTGAATGTCATCTCGTATGTGTGTCCTAGTCAAAAAGGGTGAGAATTGCTGTTCAATACAAATGCTTCAATATTGACTCAGGCACAATTGATATATTGTCCTCAACTCACTTTACAGTTAATTATATGATGAATAGCAGAATAAGTTGGGTGCAAGTGTGCACGTGTGTATGTGTATGTCTGTGTGTGTGTATTTCATAAGGATAAATATATGTGTATTTCCTGAAAGTATAAACTAAGACATAATTTATGACTAAATGTCATAAATTATGACAATGTCATTTTAGTAACACATACCCATATACAAATACTTTTGAAGAAAAATTTTAGAAAAGGAAATCTGATGAAATTTATTGTCAGAAAACTTCTGAAAAACATATTTTAAGGAATGTACAAATTTTAAAAAATGGTAACATTTGAGACTAAGAATATGCTATTTTTCAGTAGTCATCTAAATAAAATAAAGATGGTCAGTTAATACTAATGGCTACAGCAAAAAAAAAAAATTCAAAATCTTAAGTACTTAGCACTATAAACTTTTTTATTTTTTCATTCACACGTCAGAATAATGCAGGAATTCTTGGTGAGAATCTCTCCAAATCCATGATTCAGAGATCTGGACTTATTCAGCACTATACACCTTGTTTTTTTTTTTTTCAGTGAGAATTTCTGTTCAATACAAATGCTTCAATGTTGACTCAAGCACAATTGATATATTGTCTTCAACTCACTTTACAGTTAATTATATGGTGAACGACAGAGTAGGTTGTGTGCAAGTGTACACATGTGTATGTATATGTCTGTGTGTGTCTGTGTGTGTATTTCATAGGGATAAATACATGTGTATTTCCTGAAAGCAAGAATGTCAGAAGAACATCAGAAGAATGTCAGGAAGAACGTCTGTTCACACGTCAGAACAACGCAAGAATTCTTGGTGGGAATCTCTCCAAATCCATGATTCAGAGATCTGGGCTTATTCCTACTGATGGGACTGCTATATTTAATACATCTTCAGTACTTTCTCTATTCAAGCCAGCCAGAGGAGAAAGGAGCCTGGGTGTATTGGTTGATTGGTTGGTTTGTGAGCCAGATCTGAATGTGGCATACATTACTTCTTTCATTGCATTCGCTGCAACTCACATGTTCATAAATAACCACAAGAGAGTCTGGGACATCTGTTAAAGCTCTATGTCCAGGAACAATCTTAGCTTGCATTCTCTGGCACAGAATCCTAACTATTATGTAGAAAATACATCAACGTCACTCCCCAGAAATGTACTGAATGAATAAACACAGGAATACAGTTGTTTTATTCTGAATATCCAAATAGAGACAACAAATTAACCCAAAGCATCAAAAGTAGCCTTTTATGTAAATAAGGTGATAAGGGTTGTATTTTTTTATTGCATTGTTTTCTGTGTTCCTAAAGCTTGATAGGTCTGTTAAAGCAATTTCTAAATTATGAAGCAGCTCAATTCTGCAAAATTTAGTAGGCTAACCAAGTTTTCTGACCAAACTTGTTAGAACAACAGTGAGAAGAAATTGTTTTTCAGGAAAAGATTTCCCTGTCCCACACCCAAAACAAATTGCTTTCTAGGGATGGAGACCTAGCAACTACATTTGGAAAATCACTTCAGGTGATTATGATGTACACATCTTAACTGCATCTTAACAACAACTCTTCCCTCAGCCTCAGAGGAATACCATGATTTAAAAACATCAACCATTTTGAAAATTCTAGTATCCCCACTTACATTTTTCTGGAAGAATTAACACAAGTGAATATTTATCTAGTGGCCACTGCAGGTTAGAAACACAAATAATACTTTCCAAAAAAAGGAATTGCAAAATGTCAGCCAAGTTGATTACCTACTACACATCTCTTACTATTCTGTTACTTTAGGAAATATAAAAAATGAGATGCTAAATTCTTCCTTGATGCTTATAATCTCTCTGGGAAGACACTTCTGAAGCCGTTAGAGAAAAAGATTGTGCCAGAGAAAGTGTGTGGTCACTGAATGCCATTGTAGTGTTCTATGCTTCCCAATCTCCCTTGCAGTCAGATTGGAGTTCTATGATTCATACTTTTGAAAGAAATTGGAGCAGAAGTAATTAAAGGCAGTTTAGGAGCCCTTGAGCTTCTTCTGGAGTCTCTCTCTTTCCCCTACCACACAGCCTTGGTGCTAAATGACCCAGATGGCATTGCCTTAAGGAGTGGGAGAGTGGCATCCAACCCCATGAGACCGTGGCTCGAGCACATAATACGTGTGTGCGCACATGAGTGTGAGATTCCCCACTGAGAATTTTCACTGAGATTCTGGAGTTTTTCTTTTTAGATGACAATATTAATTATATTGACTCATAAAAAGGCCTCAAATAATCATGTGCTAAGTTTTTTGGGACAGAAATAAATAAGTTATTATAAAATCCAGATTAATTTATTGATGGAACAGATACTAGTTGAGTGCATTCTGTATGCCAAGGTTTTTCTGGAACTGAGGATAGCAAAAAAACAATGTGTAATCCCATTCTCAAGGACACATGGAGACATAAGCAAAATGAGGTGCCATAAAACGTGCTTTATGGAAATGCGTTCAGCATAGAGCAGGGCCCTAAGTAGATGGTGCTCATTTCAGCCTGGGATTGGGTGAGCAGTCATGTGGTATAGGAAAAAAAATCTCTTAACTTTTTAAAAAAACTTTTTTTATCCAAATATGGATGGCCTTTGTAGTTTGGTCCATGCAATATTTTGAATAAGTGTTAATAACTTTCAAGTTAACTGATGCTATTTACATTGTACTGTCTTGATTTGTGTGTGTTTGGCTGGGTGAAGACAACAGAATTAGTGCCTAATAGAATCATTATTCATACATGAAATACCTTCAGAATTTGAGCACAGGCAGAGTAACCACACTGGTGACATTCTTACCTAGCATGGAATCTCCTGTTAATGGAATTGCTATTTCTAATATTATAATATGCATTTGAAAAGGATAAAAGGAGAACATTTTGCAAAAATAAAAGAAAAATACTCCTAATTTAAGTGTGCTAGGGGGTGGATCCAATTTTCATTCTGAATAGAATATTGCTTCAGTAATTATCTTACTATTTAAGAACAAGAATAATTAGTGTAGTAATCTCCTAGTCTTATAGTACAGTACAGAGGTGAAAATATTGTAATCTTGAGTAAATTGCAGATGTTTAATTATAAAGTTTTTATGTAGAGAGATATATGTATATTTCAGTGACATTTTTGCAACACATAAATGTATACATATATGAATAAATAGATATATACTTCTTTTTTTTCTCTAAAAGGAAAATATAAGTAGCGGCAAAGAATTATCACTTTAATATCTGAGGAAATTTATCAAGTACAAAGAAACTCTGAAATGACTATAATATTCCCAAGTTGTCTTAACATTATCTAATTTCATAAAAAAAGCTTTTTCAGTTATCCTAACAATTTGACATATAACATTATAAAGTTGAATTGAACTTACTCAAAAATTTATACTTTTTAATAAAAATATAATTTCTATTGATATCTATGTATAGGAAATTAACTAGATTTGCCCTTGGAATTTTTCCATTATAAACATATTTTACATTTGACAAAAATATTTCCTCACATATTAGAATACCATGTTTCAATTTATCAAACACATACACATCTGTAGATAACTAGCTTTCTTTTTTTCTCAGTCATGGAGGGCACTGTATCTACTTATAGCGATGGGAAAAGATGTTTTCCCCTTTTCTTTGGGAGAATAAAATAGTGGGTGATAAGCAAGGCATCCAAACAAATTAGATTGGCTTTTGTTAAATCATTTTCACAAATGCAATTGAAGAGGAAAAACAGATTACAGTTAAGAAGTTTTTAAATTCCCAGGATTTTGAAATCACACAAAGAAATACCAAATATATAATGTTACCAATTGACAAAATCTCTCCCTTTTTGTCTGCTTCATGGAAGCTTCATCCTTTTTTCTCTCTTGCTATTTCCAAATTATCTCTGAGATATTTCCTATAAAAATAACAAAGATGTAGCCATCAAAATGTACAAAAAGAGGCCGGGCATGGTGGCTGACACCTGTAATCCTAGCACTCTGGGATGCCAAGGCAGGTGAATTGTTTGAGCTCAGGAGTTCGAGGCCAGCCTGAGCAAGAGCGAGAGCCCATCTCTACTAAGAAAACAGAAAAAAATTAGCTGGCCAACTAAAAATATATATATATATATAACATTAGCCAGGCATGGTGGCGCATGCCTGTAGTCCCAGCTACTCGGGAGGCTGAGGTAAGAGGATAGCTTGAGCCCAGGTGTTTGAGGTTGCTGTGAGCTAGGCTGATGCCACAGCACTCTGGCCCAAGCAACATAGTTATAACCTGTATAAAAAAAAAAAAAAAAAAAAAAGGGTACAAAAAGAGCTTATAAATTGAACAAATATTACATATTTTAGCTTATCAGTTTTAAAAATCAGATTTTTGTTTTTGGTACAAAAATTGCATACTCAGTTTCAAACGACCACTTCTTTAATGTTTTCCTTAGTCACCTACTTTATGGCAGATGCAACTGGGAATACAATAAGGAATAGAGTTGTCCTAAGGAGTTCATGACAAAGTTGGAAGGCAAGATTTTTAGCATACATGATGAAATTATTATAATTACAGTATTCAGCATTTTCAAAAAATCAAAGATAATTTCCCATAAAATATCACCTCTGTCTGACATCTTCTCCTTCCACTTGTACCCTTCCTCCCTTGATCTTCTCCAACCCCACTGTCCTCCCTGATGTGCCTATCTTAAGACTTTACGGTAGCTCTTCTCTCTGGCTGGAATGGTCTTTCTTCAGATATTCTTTGATTTACTCCCTCAGCTTCCACAAATCTTTGCTCAAATCTCAGCTTTTCAAACCAGTCAACTCTGCATATTTTGCATTTACCAAGCCCAGATCTTTTTGACCTCTTCTACTCATTTTCTTTTTGTATAATAATTGACATCTACAAATATGCTATTTTATTTACTTATTTATTTATTTCATCTATTGTTGCCATCCCAGAAGGGCAGGAATATTGCTTGTATTGTTAACAGATGTTTCCCAAGAGCCTAGAAGAGTGCCTGCCACATAAGAATTGAATGAATTAAAAACCACCTTTGAATAGAATTATTGTTTTCTCTGAAGTTGTGCTTTCGGCAAAATGGCAGATTTAGTTAACCTGAAGAATCTCCAACTACAAACTATTGGTGATTCCAGATAGGATGTAAGAAAAATTATGCATAACAGAGTTCATGAGAAAGAATAAGAACCTTTCAACTGCAATTTCCCTGTGTTTGAACTAAAACTAACGATACGGGAAACATATTGAGAGTAATGAATCATCATACCATTCTTACAGGTGAATATCATCCATTTATTTATTCTATAGAGTTTTCAGTCTATTGATAAGCAATAGAAGCTATTACTAATTAGTGGGATGCTCATCTTGTCTTTTTTTTTCTTCTTCTTTAAATCACTTGATTTGAAATTTTATAAAGATAACTGAACATAGCATGCAAATTATAAGACAATTCATTAATTTATTCATTTATTCAATAGATATCTGTCGGAGTTTCAGTATGTCAAGTACTGTATCAAGAAGCATTATCTATGCAAAAATCAAAACAACAACAACACAATCTACAATTTCATGGAATTTACCTCAAATGGGGAAATAAGCTTTAAGTAAATCACTGCACAACTAAATTGAAAATTGTAAATTGTCATAAAGACTATGTCACTTTACCACTGAATAAGCCAGTATTTCCTATGCTTCAGGAACCATGTTGGGTGATATACAAACACTGTATTACTTAATCCTCATATCTTATTAGACAAATAGATATTTTCTTCATTATTCATATGAATTGACTTGAGTTTAGAGAAGGTAGGTAGCTTTGCTGGTAAACAACGTGGTAGGCATCACAGCAGGTATTCAAACCCACAGCTGTCTGAGTCCAAGCATCATCCATCTTAAATACACACTATAGTAAAAAATATAAGGAGTTTTCAGTTTTCAGAGAAGCTCCATAGAACTGACATTTGTTTGGAGAGTTGTTATTCAAACTCAAAATCCCCTGAAATTTATAAAAAAAAAAAATTTCACAGATGTGCACTATTAGTTTGATGAGCAGGTGAGAGCATGTGTGTGCAACAACATGATTCCCAGGCCCAGTGCAGCTAGGGTCTGCAAGTCAGAGTCCAAGAGGCTATCTTTCTACTTTTATCAGACTATATGCATTGTTAGCCTACCCCAAGAGAGTAGCATAGTTCTGCAAAAATCCCTTTCTTTCCATATTCTTGTCAGCCATGCTACATTAACCTTGAAAATAAAAGAAATTTTTCTTCAATTTTCTACTTTTTATTTGTACCAAGAGATAATAGCAACTACAGCGTCATCTTTGAAAATGTGTTGGGAGCAATATTATATAAACCAATCTAAAAAAATGATCTTAGCTACTTTACTAAAGATTAATGTTCTTTAGTGAAAAATCTATGTATAACAACTTGGATTGGTCAGCATATACCTGCTTTGAGTTTTCTGTATTATATATAAGAAAAAAATTCTTTAAAAGTAAAAGAAAACTTAAAAAAAATTAGACAAATTGAAATTGTCCTTTATTTGTTGTAATGAAACAATAAACAACTTTTGACACTTCAGTCATATCAATCTTTTTTAGTTTAACATCCATTACTCTGAACCCTATACAAATTTTCACTATAGAGTATACAAAATGGAACCTGGAACTTGAAGTGGGGAAGAGCTGGATTCAAATCACATATCTACCACTTACTACCAGTGTGATATTGGACAATCATTATGGATTGAATTGTGTTCCCTCAAAATTCATATGTTAAAGCCCTAGCCTCCAGGACCGTAGAATGTGGTAACTGCGTTTGGAGACAGAGCATTTGAGAGCTAATTAAGGTTAAATGAGGTCTTTGGGTGGGGCCTTAATCCATAGCACTTGTGTCTTTATAAGAAGAGGAAGAGATCCCAGGAATGTGCATTCATAGAGAGAAGGTCATGAGAGGACACAGAGAAAATGTGGCCACCTACAAGCCAAGGAGAGAGGGCTCAGTTGCAACCCAACCTCTCAACACCTTGATCTTGGACTTCCGGCCTCCATAACTATGATGGGAAAATAAATTTCTGTAGTTTAAGATACCAGTTAGAGGTATTTTGTAACAATAACCCTAGCAAACTAATGCAGCAAGTTACTTAAATGGTTTATATATCAGTTTTCTTATTCAAAAACTGAAAATAATAGTTCCAACTTTCAGAGTCTTTATTAGAAGGAAAAATACTATGTGTAAATTTCCTACCACATGATAGGCACTTTATTAAAGAAAATGACGAATATTATTGATCTGTACATTTGAATGTATGCACGTAGCTATTTTACAATGCCATATTATATACAAAATAAGCAATGTCAACTTGAGTTAGGAATCATTTAACTTTTTTTTCTTATACTCTATTTTCTGTGAATCGAGTCATAACATGCCAATTTATTAACATAATAGAGAATGGCCTTAAACTACTTACAGAAGCTCTTTGTGAATTCTACCATTTCATTGACTTGTCACAGCAAACAACAAGTTTGCCATTTTAAGCCATAGTTCTGAATGTGTATCTGTGGTGTGGCAAGTAAGGAACTAATTAAGTATGAAATTACCTTATATATCTAAAGCTGTGTCTGCTCACCTTTAGGCATTTTGGGAATTCACCTAATGAGATATGAGTTTTGCTCCACAGGACAATCACAAAGCTCATTAATGCTCATTAAAACATAAGTAGTATTCAATGGATTCAGCAAAATCTCACTGTATTTTAATGAGCATCTGAATTATCCAATGGAGCAAAACGCTGTCAAGAAGAAATTTTTGTTAATGCAAAAGGAAAGTGCAGTCCAATAAAGACAGTAAATTTTGCAAGTTTAGCTACATGTGGACACATCTGTGACAAATAGAACAAAAATATTTCCATAAGTTCATCTCTTAACAATTAAAAATATATCTGTCTGGGTTGATTTGACAAGGATCTGAAATACTACAGAGAATTACTATGCAATCACAAGATTATTTGTCAATAAGAATGTTTTGAATTGTTTTTCTCACTCAGGATTTCAGGAATTTGAAAATCTTCTGTTTTGTACCCAATTTTGAAAAAAATTGTAGGTAATGAATAAACATTCACTGCCTAAATAGGTAAATGACTTTACTATTTAGGTCCATATTCACTTACACAGATTCCTTAGATTCCACAAATATTTCAATGCCTACTGTGTGCCAGATGTGTACTAGCACTGAATATAGAGTAACCAAAATAGAATTCTAATCTCATAAAGCTCACATTCCTAAGGGGGAAAGAGGTAATATGCAAATAAACATGTGAATATTAGGTCAGTTAATAAGAATTGCAGAAAAAAATAAAAATCTGGTAAAGGTGTACTTCACAAGGAGGCAAGAACAAGCATTATTATACATAGGGTATGTGGGGAAGGCCTCGCTAGGAAGTTGATATTTGAACAGATACTGGAATGAAGAGAAAGCCTTGGGCATATATGGGGGGTTGAGCGTTAGAGGCAGAGGGAACTGTAAGTATAAATGCCCAGAGGTAGCAACAGGCTTGAAGAAATACTTGCAAGGCAGTGTGGCTGAAATGCACTGAGTCATGAAAAGAGGCATAGGAGGTGAAGTCAGAGAAATAATCAGGAATAGCAGCACATATCTTTCAGGCTTCCATGAAGAATTTGGATGTTAGTCTAAGCGTGATAATTCAAGAGCTTTGAATAGGACAGCAGCTTGAGTTTACTTCTAAGAGACTCTAACTTCTACATAGTGAATAGGTCATAGTAGTTTGGGCAATGGTTAAAACATTGAAACAGATGAAATGTGTATAAAAGGAAACTTGGCAGAATTAAATGATGGATTAAATGCAATGTGTGATAAAAAGAAAAGTGTCAGAGAAAGACTTGATCTTAGGTGTAATAAGACAGACACAGAAAGATAAATACTATATGATGTCAGTTATACATGGAATCTAAAAAATGGTCAAACTCATAAAAATAGAAAGTAAAATGGCTGCCAAGGGCACATGGAGAAAACAGGGCGATGTTGGTTACAGGGCACAAAGTTTCAATTATGTAAGATAAATAAGTTCCGGAGATCTGGAACTTGTGGTAACTATAGCTAATAATACTATTTTGTATAGTTGAAATTTTCTATGAGAGTAGATCTTAAGTGTATTTGTTACTTCCAACGAGGAAACAGATTATATGTTGAAGAGAAAGAAATCATACACAGGTAGACTTTGAAGATTCAATTGTCAGAGGCAAAAATTGACAGATCAATGTCCATGAGATAGAGGAGGGGTTGAGATGCAGAATACAGGTGGAAATATTTGGTTTAGATGGATTACACAAGTCTTTCATCAAAATTAGAGGAAAAAGAGTAAGAATGAGGGAATATCTAGATCAGGGGTGGGGAAACCTGTGGCCTTCTAGGTCCTTAAGGGCAGACTTTTGACTGAATCCAGATTTTACAGAACAAATCCTTTTATTTTTCTTAATATATTTTTGTTGGTCTTCTATTATATATTTTATTTTATTTTTAAAGTGAACATATTTAGAATACCAAAGGATAATATAAGTGTCAACAAAATAATCCTTCCAGATTGACCGGCACAATTAGAACATTAGTCAGCCATAAGGGCTAAATCGATGGCTGCTATGCTCATGATATTGTTCTAACTTTCCCTGCCTGACTGGTGCCACTACCTCATAGGGATGGTTTGCAAGAGTTAATGGGGGTCAAGCATGCCAGTCTGTTATAAGCTTTTGACAATGGTGCACTGTGTTTCTGTTTAAGGTGGAATTTGGGAATAGTTGCATAGCTCAACAGTATTTTTTAATTCTGTCTGTTGAACAGCCCATTATGTCAAAGAAGACCAAGAGAACACCGAAGGAAGAAGACAGATTTTTTTAATGAGTATTGGGAATTGCAATATTATCTTATTTCTGCTAAAGATGAAATGATTTGCTTGCTTTGTGATACTGCAGTATCAACATTAAAGAAATTCAATGCTCATCAGCATTACAACATTCGTACAGACCACACATATTTTAAATTAGAGGGAGAGGCAAAAGGGGTTGTATTGCAGAAATTAAATGATGAAAAGCAGACAATTCTTTCAAGCAGCACCTTGAAATAATGCCACCGAAACAAGTTTTAAAGTAGCTTATATACTCGGGGAAAAAAACGCAAGCCATTTAGTGATGTAGAAGTTGAGAAAGAATGCATCATTGAATTTGTAGGATGCTTAGACCCAAATAACATTTCGAAGCACAAACAACTGCCTCTTTCAAGGAGAACCATAACTGATCAGCAGCATGAATTAGCCTTCAACTTAACAGAACACTTCATGCAATACGTCAAAAGGAAAAAATATATTATTCAATTGCTTTGGATGAATCAACTGATACTAACGACCGGGCACAGGGTTTATACTTCATTCAGGTTATAACAGATTTTCTTTGCTACTAAGAGTTACTCACTTTGGGCACTTTTGCAAACAGAACACAAGGAATAGATATCTTCAACAACTTTCAAGATATAAATGTCATGAAGTTGGACTGAATTTGGTAAGTTTAGTGAGTGTATGTACAGACAGTGCACCTTCCATGACAGGAAAACATGAAGAGTTTATTGCCCAGATAAAAAAATATTAACAGATCCGGATGCTCTCATTTCTTTTCATTGTATCTTGCATCAGCAAAATCTCTGTGCTAAAGCTACTATTTTAAGTGACATTTTGGTATAAGTTATAAATATTGTTAACTATATTCCTGCAAATGCAACACATGGTCAGTTTCATAACATGCTAAAGTTGAACAATGAGGTATACAGCGTGGATTTGCCTTATCATTCTAAAGTGTGTTGTCTATTGCAGGGACAGATGTTAGCCAAAATTTTATGTCTATGAGAACAGATAGTTAAATTTTATGAAGAACAGAATCAGCAATGTGAATTATTGAAAGAAGATTTCTACAGGAACACAGAATTTCTGTGTGATATCATGTCAAATCAAAACTTGAATATTTCTTTGCAAGGTAAAACTAAGTCTATATATGATATGTGGCAAAAAAAATTCAAGCATTTTGAAAAAAGCTGTCTTTTTTCAAAACACTTCTTCTTTAAAAGGAAATTTTAGATGAATATTTTCACCAGTTAGCAAAGGTCATTGATGAGCAGGATGATATATAAGAATCATTTGAAAAATACACAGCTGTTATAGATATATTATTAATAATTGGAGAATACGATGAAAGATTCGCTGACTTTGAGAATCATGACATCACACTCAAGTTAGCATTTCAGCCTCACCTAGTTGATATCACCAAGGCACCTAAAGAATTGATTGAGCTTTCAGTAGATGTCATTTTAAAGTCATTGTTTGATGCTAAGAAAGATCCAATTGAAATTTGGAAAAATGCAGTAGAATTCTCATGCAACATGCCCAAAACATGCTTCCTGGCTTTTCTACCTCTTATTGCTGTGAATCTACATTCTCCTACCCAACTCAAATCAAGACACCCTAAAGTCACAAATGACTGATACCTATCTGGAGGATCAACTGAAACTGTGGACCTCTATGCTGCAACCAAATATTTAAATGCTTTCCAACAAAAAGGAGACACACAAAGTTACTATAAGGTTAGTTAACTTTAAAATTACTAAATAGTTTTCACTTTTTGAAATTATTAAGTACATATTTAGTTATATTTTTCAAAATAATAAACGTTTTAAAGTATTTCCAATTGCATTTTCTAGAATGCAGCCTTATTTTATTACAGCTAAATTAATGCGGCCTTCCAACATGAAAAGGTTCCCCATCCCTGATCTAGATAATTTATAGTGCCTTGATATTGATAACATCACAGGTACAGAAGTAAATTTTGGTGAGAATTCAGAAAGCAAGGAATGCTTAATTGGCAGTGTCTTTCTTCATTCTATATGTACAAAGATATAATAGAGCCTAAAATGAAACAATACATGTATCTGAATGACTAAAAAAATCTACAGTTAATTTAATATGAAGAAAATACGTTGAGGAAATTTCTAGTGGTCTATAAAAAGCAAATACATTAATAAGTTAGATTAGCATAGATGCTCATGCTCAAAAGATCTTTTTTATGGAAGATATACTTATCATATTGCTCACTGACTGTATAATAGAATTTAAATAAATTAGGCCCCAGCTGTTATCTTCATTTCACGAAAAAAGCATGATATTATAGCAGAAAGGGGCAAATTATATTTAAATAACTGGAAGTTCTTAATATGATCAAAATTATGTAAATTCCACCAACTATCAATTTTCTAGGAATTTTAGTCTTCATGCTAATTCACAAAAATCAAGTACAATGTATTTGCAGCTGGCTCAATTCTCCACTAATCTTTCACAAAGGGAGTTAGTGGAGAAATGTATTTGGATTACAGAAAAATATGGCTCATTGAACCAGGTAGTACCATGCTGGCTTGGCCCCTTTAAGAAAACATAAAATACATTTGGCAAATTTCACACTATCTTAGAAAAATGAGCTCCTTGGCATCTTGTACTATATTTCCTATGATCAGTAGGACAGGACTACAGTTTAGAGAGAACGTGTCATATGAGATACTAGAAAGAACTTGGTCTCTGCAGTCCTACAGCCCTGGGAGTCAATAGCCTTGGACAAGGCCCTTACTATCTCTGAATCTTGGTATCATTGATAAAATGGTAATGAGATATATATATATATATATATATATATATATATAGAGAGAGAGAGAGAGAGAGAGAGAGAGAGAGAAACTTTTATATATTTTTGTTTCCTGGTGGTAGAGATTTGCACATGAAGTTTGAATGATCATAGAAGAGATACTAGAGAAGGGAAACTTCAGGATTAAGGAGCAAGAATGTATATTCCAATATAAGATCTATATTTTAGATCATTTGGGCTGCTATAAAAAATACCATAAACTGAGCATTTTATAAAAATATAAATTTATTTCTCACAGTTTTGGAGACTGGGAATTCTAAGATTAAGACACCAGCACACTGGGTGGTGGGCGAGGGCCTGCTTTCTCATAGGTGGTATCTTCTCTCTGTGTTATTACATGATGGAAGAGGCAAGTGAGATCTCTGGGGTCCCTTTTATAAGGGCACTAATCCCATTCATGAGGACTCTATCCCCATGACCTAATCACATCCCAACATCCCACTTCCTAAAACATTGGGAATTAGAATTTCAACGTGAGTTTGGAGAGGACACAAACACTCTGACTATAGCAATCTATGAGATGACAGGAAACAATGCAATCTGGAGCTTAGTACGATAATATTCAATAAATAAAAGATGATATATAAAATATCTCAGGATTATGTTGACCAAATAATGACACAATCTATAAAAAATAAGAGTTATTAAAACAGCAGTGACAACATACAATAATTCCTTGGATCTCTAAATGCCTACAGATGTGCTATTTTTGTCCTCAATGGTTGATTTAATTTTTCTGTTCCTTTTTCATATTTGTAACTTTTAACATTTAAAAACCAATGGTGGTGAAATTAGTACCACACTTTTTTCCCCATATATATGTTGTTCTTATGAATATATATCATATAAAATGCTTTGAGTTAATTTTCTAGCTAGAATGCAAAGGTTCATGCACATTCTCTTTATTCTGATGTGTCCAAAGAACAAATACATGACATGATGCTTGGAACTGCAGTCAGCCCAAAAGCCTACCCAAAACTGCTGAGCCTCCACTGTGATTCAACAAAATATTATCAAATACAGATTTCTTATGGAAATTTAGCCTAAGAATCAAATCTACTCAGAGGTATCCCTAGTTCTCTGTTTCTGACCAAGTATCAGGAAAAAATGTTTCTGGAAAGAAGCATGAAACAACAACTAATATTTTAATATTTAGAGAGAATTATCAATGTTTGAAGAACTAAAATAATAAGAAAGCCACAAGATAAAGAACAAAGCCAAAAAATCACATTGACATTAAATAGAGTACAGGAAAAATTGTAACAAAAAATCAGAAACCTATTGATTTCTCTCTTTTAACACAAAGGAAAAAAAAATAAGTTTATCTTAAATCCAGATTTGTAAATTCCAGATTCTCCAGGGACACTGAGAGCTTCTTGAGAAACTGAAGCATCTCTTTAAAACTATCTATATTACCAACTGGCTACACCAGCTTCCAAATACCCTAATCATCCTGACAGCTATGATAGATCCACTTGGCATTTCATATACATTTAGAGTGTTTGTATATATTGCTAAAATGTTTTTAGAAAGTATTTTGTACTATTTATCAAATTTATAAAAACATGTTTGTCAAGATATAATAATTCTACAGAGAATTAAAATTTTACAAAAAGGTTTGGCTATTAGTATGTTTGTCAGAGTATCATTTAACAAAGTGAATACTGAAAATAATTTAAACGTGCAAAATAATACATTGGTTAATTAATTAATAGAACATTTATTCAATGAAGCACTTACTAAATAATCATTCAAAAAAGTAGTACTAAACCATTTCATTTATCATAAAAGTTTTTCAAAATACACAGTTAAATGAAAATGATAAATCACCAAAAACTGTATTTAGAAGTATGATAGATTCAATAAAGGAAATGTATAGGTACAAATAAAGTTGTTACATCTATAGCAAATAGTAGTAATAGCTAATGATAACAGCAGTAGTTATAATAGTTAATAATAATAGCAAAAGCTACATTTTCTTATTTTTGTCTTCATAAAAAACCATGTTGGTTGTCATTCTCATTATGCAGATGATAAAAGTAAGCCTTGGATTGGTAAATAAATTGTCCAAGTGTTGGTGAGCTCATAAGATGCTGCTGAGTCAGGTTTTAAATCCAGATTCTATGACTCCAGACCAAAACTGTGTGTTACTTCTATAATTTTATCAACATTTTCATAGTGTATATCTTTGGAAGCTTATTGATATTTTTATTTTGATTATTAGTGCTTCCTAAATTTCTTAAGCAGATACATATTACTTCTGAAGAATAAAAAATGTGAAAAGTAAAGAATAAGTACATTGGTGATCAATAAGCTAGTAACCAAAGAATCAATGGTATTACCATATGTGAATCATGTGATGATCAATGATGTAAGATAGAGATATATTTAGGCGAGTGTGTGTGTATGTGTGTGTGTGTTTGTGTGTATAAACACACACACAGAAATACACCAACACTGACTGTTTTAATCAAAAAAGTCAGCGTAATTTAAGCTAAAGTAATAACCTAGTCCTTGAGTTTATTACCTTTATTCTTCAACAAATTCTTTGTATGTGCTCATAATAAGGGTTTAATTCTCATTTAGAATCATACTTAAAGTAATGGCCAAATAATTATCTAGCCTTAACATTAATGTGTGATTTTGGTCTTCCTTCTCTTCATAAAATAGCATAATGGGGGAAATAACCATTTCAAGGAGTCTGAGGAATAAAAAGAAAATGTACAGCTTGCTCAGGTTTTCATTGGAAATTAGTTTTTTTATGTATATTTTTAAATTTGATGGACTGGCATATTTTTCATCTTTACATGAATCAGTAATTCCCACTACTTTGCCAGGAGGTTAATGAGAAAGGGATAGAAATAACCAAAAATATACCAAGAGGATTTTCCCTCATCCAAAATAATAATTTGGAACATCTATCAAGTACTTTCTTGAAAGAAAATGTGCTATACGAAATGCTAGTGAAATAAAGGAAATTATTTAGAACTTAATGATAGATATCCATCATGAGATTGTTTTGTTAGATGCTTTCGCTGTATGTTACCTATTGCCAAATATACCAGAGGATTACAAGTTTACCTTAAATGTGCAGTTAATCAGATACTTTTTATTGATAAAACAAAAACATAACCTTCTGTCCTTTTTTCTATGGCTAAATATTCAAACAAGAATGTTGTGATTGAAGCACAACATTGGCACAACACAAACACACTTACATCCACAGATACATACCTACATACACATACTCTACAGACTAAAACATACATAATATATATAATATGCTGTATCATATTATGTTACATGTTGCTATATATAATGGAACCAATATGAAAGTGTTGTTCTTACATGAGTTGCTCAAAGGAATTCATTTTGAAAAAATATGGTACATGGCCAAAATCCAAAACCCTGGCAACACCAAATGCTTGGGAGGATTTGAATTGTGGAAATGCAAAATGATGCAGTCACTTTGGATGGCACATTGGCAGCCTCTTAGAAAATTAAACATACTTGTTAGGGTGAAAAACTTAGTAGGCGCTTACGGAACAGGTGGATAAAAGTTTACCTCACAGAAATTAAATGTGTGTGTGTGTGTGTGTGTGTGTGTAAAAGTTGAATCTTCTTAGAAGGAGAGAGAGTAGGAGAGAGAGAAGAACGGGAGGGAGAGCAGAGAGACAGTGTGACATTCCAAAGAAAGAGAAGGGGTGCCAGCCCCAAGGCCAAGTGGCCTGCTGATTTTATGGGAACAAAGAGAAAGGGAAGAAAAAGGATTGTTGTGAGAAACTGCTGTATTTGCTCCTTTCTTTTTTCTCTGCCGCAAAATGGTAAGATGATAACAGAAACCGAAACTGCTTCAGGAAATCAAAGTCCAAGAGTTGGCTCTCCTGCCTTTCCCTGGAGAAAGGATTATCTCAGGGGATGTGACTCTGCCCTGGAGATATGACTGAGGCCTGAAATTCAGCACTCCCTGCTGTTCACTCGGGAGCTCTGTAAAAACAGATCCTTAAAAGCAATTTTAAAAGAGAAAGATTTACATCTTTTTTCTGTCTATTCAGCTCTTTTCAGAAATCATGCAAAACTTCTGCAGGGTGCTTGTTAGTGAGAGACCTCATAGGATTGATCTTTAACTGTTACTATGAAATTGCAGGATTAGGTATATTCTTGATAATTTTGTAAGGCTGCCCCTTTCAATATTCTTACCATACAATCCAATGATTGCATTCCTTGGTATTTGCCCTAATGTTTGAAAATTTATGACCACTTGAAAACCTGTACACAAATGTTTATTGCAGCTTTCCTCATAATCGGCAACATTTGAAAAAAATCAAGATGTTCTTCAGTAGCTCAATGTGTAAATTAGTCATACATCCAATGAAATATTATTCAGTGCTAAAAGAAATACTATGAAGCTGTGAAAAGATACGGAAGAAACTTGAATGCATACAACTAAGTGAAAGCAGCCAATCTGCTAAGGCGGCATACTCTGACTCCAAATATATGACATTCTTAAAAAGAAGACATCTGGAGAGAGTAAAAGGATCAGTGGTTGCCAGTAGTTATAGAGAGGTGGGGATTAAATAGATCACAGAGGAATTTTAGGGCTGTGAAACTACTCATTATGATACTATAATGGTAGGTACATGTCATTACACATTTGTCAAAACCCATACAATGCATAACATCAAGAGTGACTCCTGTTGTGAACTATGGCCGTTGAGTGATGATGATGTGACAATGTAAGTTCATCAATGTAACAAAGGTACCACTCTGGTGTTGGTAGTGGGGAGGCCACATGTGTGGGTATAGAGGATATATGGGAGATCTATGTATTTTTTGTTCAGTTTTGTTGTGAACTTAAAATGGCTCTAAAAAAGAAAGTCTGTTAAAATAAAAAATATGACACATACAACTTCAGCTGTCTCAGAGAACATTTTGGTAGGAAACAACCAGTGATTTTTTTTTTTTTTAAGACAGACTCTCGCCCAGGCTGCAGTGCAGTAATTACTCCCATGCACCATTAGAGTGCGCTAGAGTCTGGAACTCTTAGACCCCAGTGATCCTCCTGTCTCAGCCTCCTGAGTAGCTGGGACTACAGGTGCAAGCCACTGTGCCCAATGCATCCAATGAAATATTTGATTCCACTTTCCAGAGAATTTCCACTTACATGAAGCTTAAAGCTTGAAATATTAATTACAGGTCTTGAGGCTCACTGAAGAATTCCAAATGACTTCACCATAGTTACCAAGCTTCCAAAATACTACTGCAAAAAACCCTAGACAATACAACCTTTATGATAACTTGATAAGGATTATGTCAAAAATCCAGCCATGTTAGCTCCACCACTAAACCTATTTTAGGACATTTTGCAATTTTGCCTTTTCAGAGTATGTTGAGCTGACTGTCTGTCAGGAAGATTGCTTTTACTAAAGTTTTAACTTAGTTTTTGTTGATATTTATATTCTAGGGATTGTAAATTTCTCAGTGAGATTTGCTTTCTAGGGAATGCTAGGGGCATCCCTGCTCTTTCGTTATTCCTATTTTTCAGAATGCATTTGGAAACAGGTAATAAAGACATCACCTCACAGCTTAGTTTGTTGAGGTATACAATCTGCCCTAAGGTAGAAATGTATTTAGTGGGTCACTTTCATTAGAGTCCTAAAGACCTGATACAGCTGACCATTCCTTTTTCCTTTCTACCATTCAGGAAACATTCACAGGACATCTTTGCTAATGCTGACCATTTTGCTTTGTGTATTGAGATCCTAAAGTGTGCTAATTACCCTGGCTGGAATTCAAAATCTGATCTACTTTGCCAGGAATAAGACAGTAGTCCCTAGGATGCATGGAGGGAAAAAGCTAGCCTTCAGCTTGTTAAGCCACCATGCTGGCCACTTCATCATAGGAGTCTTTATGTCCCTAGAAGCCAAGGAAGATTTATGGAACTGCTTACAAATTAAAAGAGATGCTGAATAGGCAAGAGCAGTGGCTTCAACTCACTGTGAATGGTGTTGAGAGAATTAGTTGTTTACCACACTGGGAAGCTGCAAATGCAATTGAGCACAACACGAAATACAATGATCTGTAATGGCCACATCCCTGTGAGACTAAAATTTAGAAATTATATATATATGTCTTTGCTTATTACTTCTTGAACATTCAAACAATGATAATTTGATAATTTTGGTGCCTTCACAAACTTTTGAAAAAAAATAGATATTTTGCAAAGTGTGAGTATCTTAAAATTGTTAGCTTTTTAAGTGGAAATTCCATATGCAAAAGAAAAAAAAATGCTCCAAGATACTGGCTCCATCATTTTGCAAACATTTTATTAAATGGAAGAAAACATTTGGATACCCGTTCTGCTCCCTTGTGCAGATGATTAACCAAGTTAATTTGCAAAGTTGAAAGTGTCCTTTTTGTCTTGCTTCTCCAACAATGTGTCAATAGCCAAATCCTTGCTGCAATTGTCAAAAATTTGAATTTTTAATAAATCTTGCTGCAGGTCTTCATTCACTATAATTCATGTTAAACAGGATTCAATGAATATTGCAAATGATCATTTTTCCTGTTATTCGAAAGCCACTCACTAATTTGGCAAAAGGTTTGCCCACATCTGATTTACTTAATACGTGAGTTAAATTAGATAAAATGAAGAGAATTATATATTAGCAAAATGTTTAATTTAAGTCCACGGGGCTGCTGATTCAGGCTTTCCATTAGAGCTGGCTGCTGAGGCTTGGCCCAGAGACAGCAAACACCACATTCTCTTTCCTGTTGTTTTCATCATGTTCCAAGATAAACTCCCTCTTCTTTCACTTGGAGATTTGACCTCACCATGATTTTCTACATTTTTCCCCTTACTGGGTGATTTCTGCCACATTAAAAATTGATTATAAACAGCCTCACGTAATAACATGGAAAATACTTGTTGAGTGCCTAATATTTTTTCAGTACTGAGTTATATGGGCTTTATAGGGGAAAGAGTAGCAAAAATGTGTACTTTAATATCAAAAACATAAAATTTGGCAGAAGAAGAAATATATGAGGAAAACAATGACGATATAACAAAGGATCCATTCGATTAAATGTTGAATTCTACCATGGCATTTGAGAGCTCTAGCAATTCTAAGGCTATGTTTTGTCATGTATCTACAAACTAATGTACAAATAGACTTTAGCAGATTATTTATTTATGGCAGCAATTATGGATCTGAATTACTATCTCTTAAAAATCTCCTAAAATAATGAATTTATTCTCAATTATTCTAAAATAATAAATACAAAATAGTAGTTTTAGTGATTTGAAAGAGTTTCTGGGAAGCAGGTGGAAGCGTAGTAAGAAAAAATTCAAATTGTTCCTGGACTGAAGAATTCACAAAATTTATAAACTTAGGGTAAAGTAAATATTCTATTGTGTTCCTTTCCAGGAATGTTTTTCATGAATTTAAGTATAACAATTTTTATCCCTATAGTACTGTAAACCTCTACTCTACTTTCAGCATTATTTTATTTTACCATCACAATTTTGTGGAGAAGACAGATGATAAAAATGTTTTTAAATAATGAGTGCTTATGTGTATATGCTCTCTCTCTCTCTCTCTCTCTCCTTCTCTTTCTCTCTTTTCCTCTACAGATTATGTAATTACAACAATGTTCCAGTGAAGCTTATATTCCACTGGTGGAAACTGAGCCCTGAGTTATCCCAATATTGCAAATTTGCATCGAGAAGGGAGGAGACAGCAGAGGAGACTTACAGGAAAAACAATTTCAGTCACAATTGTAGCTAATCTAAAGTTGGAATTAGTGGAAAAAGAGGTATCCACTAATTCTGTCAATATAAAAGTTGTTGTTGGTCATTTTATTAACTATGTGGTGAGAGAAAAGCTAGACTTAAATATGTTTTAGAATGAATGGGCATTTAGAAGTGGAGAATGCAAACATAGAATAAGAAAGGAATTTTGCTGCAAAGAGAAAATATTTGGAATATGGTAACTGAAGAGGTCTCATGGAGGTAAGGGAAATTGATATTCCTGTTATTTATAATTGCTTAATATGGAAGATATTATGGCACATTTTGATACTGATGGTGAGAATCAATTGGGAGAGATTTGTTATGATTTCTGAACTACGTAGTTTACAGATCCTTTCAAACAACAGGATTTCTGGAAAATTTAAGTGTGTGATCTCTTATATTTCTCAGCAAGGATCCAAAGTGAAAAAAGGTTTATCTTGAAGAGATTAATGGGTATGATTTCTGTTTAATGGAATGAACCCTAAAGAGATCCGCAGGAATCCCACAATGCTTTTTAAGAGAACTCTAGGCCAGGCGCGGTGGCTCACGCCTGTAATCCTAGCTCTCTGGGAGGCCGAGGCGGGCGGATTGTTTGAGCTCAGGAGTTCGAAACCAGCCTGAGCAAGAGTGAGACCCCATCTCTACTAAAATTAGAAAGAAATTAATTGGACAGCTAAAAATATATAGAAAAAATTAGCTGGGCATGGTGGCGCATGCCTGTAGTCCCAGCTACTAGGGAGGCTGAGGCAGTAGGATTGCTTGAGCCCAGGAGTTTGAGGTTGCTGTGAGCTAGGCTGACGCCACGGGACTCTAGCCCGGGCAACAGAGTGAGACTCTGTATCAAAAAAAAAAAAAAAGAGAGAACTCTAGCTACAGAAACACTGGCAGCTTGACCAAAAAGGGTCAAAGAATTACAATATGAAATGAAGCATTTGGACTCCAAAAACTGCTGGAAGAATACAGAATAAAAAAATTATCCAGCAAAAAACCAATTCTACCTTTCATGGAAAAGGAAGGATGACTCATGGTGTGCAACCAAGGGTCCAGAAGGCACAGTTGGGAGACGTGAAAAATTATTCTCAGGTCCTGAAACCTAATCAAGAAACTTTAAACATCCTCTCAGCTGATTTTAGAATTGTTGTACTCAGTGACTCTTACAGCTCTCATTTTTCTCCATTTTGAACAGAAATCTCTATAGTAGTTTTCATATGCCTGTCCCATAATGTATGCTAGGTTTATGGGTGAGAGATAAGTTGTCTCTTTAATTTCGTAGGTCTAAAGATTATCAAGGAAGATATCTGAGGAGCTGCACTTAAATAATTATACTAAATGAGGTTCATCCACAAGTGAATTTGGTTCAGATGATGAGAGTCTGGACACGGAGCTGATGCAGTAATGAGATAATACTGTAGGGAACTCGGGAAGGGGTGAATGTATTTACATGTGGGAGGAAAACAAATGACTGAGAAATTAGAGAGCATACTATGATAGACAGCCTATAAAGGGACCCCCAGTGATTTCCACTTTCTTGTATTCATGTTTTGTACAATCTTCTCCTCTTGAGTGTGGACTGGCCCTAGTGAATATAATGTAACAAAAATGATGGGCCAGCACATTCAAGATTAAGTTACAAAAATACCATGACTTCTGTGTAAGTCTCTCTCTCTCTCTCTCTCTTCCCCTCCACTCCTGCCCCCGCCCCACTCATCCTGGAAGTCAAATTACCCTTTTGGGAGCTTTTCTATGGAGAAGTCTACGAAGTATGCAGCTGTTATCTCCAGATAACATCCAGTGAGGACCTGAAGCCTGCTAACAGCTAAATGAGTGATCCTAGAAGCATATCCTCTCTGAGGAGAACTTTAAAAGGACTGCAGCCTCATCTAATGCCTTTATTAAAGCCATATGAAAAATCCTGAGTTAAAGGCATTCAATTAAGCTGATCGATCAAAGATGCTAATTCCTGGAGGCACTTCACTGAATAGCTCTCTCTTCTTTACTCTGCCTTGAAAACTCAATCTTTTTGCAGTTTCTATGAGCTGTGATCTGAGACACCTTAATGTAGGAAATCTTTGGTGTTAGACCTAGGTTCCTCTCCCTGATGTCTGAAAATGCCTCCAGTCAGAGAACCAGGACAATTTCAGGGCTAACCTCAGTTGTGTTCCTTCTCCCAGAAATTTGTGTTGCTTTTATCTAATCTCTGAAAGTGGTGTGTCAAATGCAGTATTAGTTCAAGCTGCTATAACAAAGTACCACAGACTGAGTGTCTTATAACTACAAAATTTTATTTCTCACAGTTCTGGAGGCTGGAATTCAAGATCCAGGGAGACAGTAGGTCAAGTTCTGGGGAGGGCCTTCTTCCAAGATACAAACTACTAATTTCTCTTTATATCTTCAAATTATGGAGAAGGGGCAAGAGAGTTCTTCTAGAGTTCCTTTGATAAGAACACTAATCCTATTCATGAGAGCTTCACCCTCATGACCTGTAATACCTTTCAAACCTTCCCCCTCCTAATATTATTACTTTATAAGTTAGGATTTTAATACATGAGTTTTGAGAGGACACTCACATTTAGTCCATAACAAATATTTTCTTTCTTCTTTCCTTCCTTCCTTCCTTCTTTCCTTCCTTCCTTCCTTCCTTCCTTCCTTCCTCTAATTCTATCTCTTTCTTTCTTTCAAATGAAGATCCTGAACTAGATATTTCTTCATGGTTGAAAGTAGAAGTTCTGTAATTCAAGAAGTTTTAATTTCAGTTACTGGATTTTCTTTTTAATTACTAGAAATTTTGTTTCATTCTTCTTCAATAGTGCTAATGTTTTTGATATTGTCTCTTATTCCTTTAAACACAGCAAACACAGTTTGCTTTTGGCATCTGCAGTCAATAATTTCAGTATCTGAAACACTTGCAGTTCTATTTCTAAAGTTTGTTGATTTTGTTGGGTCTCAGTCTTGCAGTACAGTTTCTCTTTGTAGCTATCTTTCACTATGTGCTGGATGTTGTATTTGAAAAGCTCTATGTAGAAATACAAATACAATTTCAAATACAAATAATCTACTTCAGAACCATATTGAAGACATATTCTTTAAGAAAGAATAGTGTTTTCCTTGTTTGGGCACCAGAGTCATTATTGAGCAAGATTATCTTAAAACAAGTTTAAGAATTATAATTTGCTGGATGATCTAGTGAATTAGAATCAGGCATCCCATTTTTATAGGCATAGCCTGCTGCTATGAGACCCTCTCCCTTGTTTCAGCCTGGATTTTTTTTTTCAATTCAAGTTTTACAAGACCATCAAAATAGAGGTGCTAATTTCCCATAAGAGCAGACCGGACCACTGCCAAACTTGTTACTTCTCTGTGTTTTATTTTTTTCTTTTACTTGGCCTTTAGTAATTTCTTCTTGTTTTGTCATCTCTTTTATTCATCTAAAAATATTTTTTAAAAATATTGCATTTATTATTTTTAGATTTTTTTCCCACCATGAGTATTGACTTGAATAACTTAGGCTGCTATTGTAAACAATATGAAACTATCTAACTTTTATAAGCCTTAATTTTCCCATGTGTAAAATGGAAATATTTAAAGTTTCACAAAATTTTTAATTAAACCAATTGAGATGATATGTGAAAAATTATATTACATAATATGAAGCATTTTTCAAATATTAATGGAATTTTTAACATATTTATTAATTAAAAAAAATTTATAGAGGATGTTTATGTGCTTAGCAGTAAGCTATGAATTGGGATTGTAAAATGACTTAGACACAGCCCATGCCCTTGCAAGAGTTTTCATTACAGTATGGGAAGAAAACATGTAGAACAAAACTCATTATATAATGTCGCTCCATGAATTAGTATTAAACGTGCTTTGGGACAGGATTTGTCTTAAGAGTTTTACAGAGCTTTGCCCTGAAAGAATATGTGAACGTGTTGGTTTGCATTTCGAATGCTGTTACACTCGGAAGGGCTTCTCTGAAA